>JAKUCV010006118.1:0-70199 GCA_028386065.3 Turnera subulata
TTTACCTTGAATTAATTACCCAAGATTAATTCAACAGTAAATCACGGTAAAACAATTTCTACAGTCCCGGTAAAAATCAAAAATTTTACCCGGGCTGTTACATATATAATCCAAAAAATAAAGAAAACTAACACAATAGCCTAAAAAAAAAAGAAAATAGTAAACGAATTAGGGAAACTAAAAAAACACAAACAATGCAAAAAAAATAAAAGCAAAAAAAAAATTCAAATTTTTTTATTGCTGAAAATTTAAGTGGCATGTAATATTTTTTATTTTAACACTTACACTACTTAATATTTAATTTTTAATATCAAATAAAATCTCATATATTCTAGAACAATAAGAAAACTATCACAATGAAAGGATAAAAATATATTATAAACCTGAAAAAACATAATGCCAAAAAAATAAAGTAGCAAAATAATGAGCAAATTTGTAATATTTATTATGGAATATGGAACACAATCTCATATTTTTTCTCTCTTTTTTTGCTTTTTTTAGTATGAAAGTAATAAATAATTATGGAAAATTTGTAACACAAAAACAATAAAATGAAAAAAAAAAGAGAAAATATTATATTAATCTGGAAAAAACAAATACAACAATAGGTAATATTACCACGATTTGTTTTTTGAAGATATTCAACAAAATTAAAAAAAAAAACAATACCAAAGAATAGAAATATAACATAATATTCTGGGAAAAAACTAACACAATGTATAACAAACAGGAAAGTAATATTTAATTCAAGAAAATTGACAGAAATTAAACTAATGCAATGAAAAAGAAAAAAAGCAAGAAAATTAAATTCAGGAAAAATAAAAAAACCAACATAACACCAAAAAATTAGAAAATAATATATAATACTGGAAAAACCAAATGTAATGGAAGGGGAAAAATATATATTATAAATGAGGAAAAAAACAAATAAAAAACAAACAAAAAATAAAAAAATGTAAATAATACTGGAAAATTTAAAAAGACTAATACAATGTAAAGAAAATATAATAAAAATAAAAGAAAATAAAAAATCTAATGGAAATTAATATTGCCGTCATTTTTTTATAAAAATTTTGTGAAAATTAAATAGTAATGGAAAAAATAAAAACAAATAAGCATACCTTTGAATCAATTAGAACCAAATCTAAACTGATAAGAAGATTTTGTAATTTGGTATTCAAAGACTCCCACATCCTTGAAACCCTAACTTGAATTGTCCATGAATCCTTGTCAGGGGTCAATTCATCCAATGTATGAATATTCATTCTCCTGAAAAAAATAATATATTATACAAATTTAAATATACAATTAAAGTGTAACACAAAAAATGTTTTCTTTTATATAAATTCTTAAAAATATCAATACTTACTAACATTCATACTGAAAGAAAGAAAAAAAAGGAAACTGAAAAACAAAAAACTAACACAGGAAAATAATATTTAATTCAAGGAAATTGGAAGAAAATAACACAATGCCAAAAAAATGGAAAAAAATATAGAATACTGGATAATTTTTAAAAACTAATGCAATGTAAAAGAAAATAGGAAAAAATATTAAATTCAAGGAAATTAAAAAAAAACAAAATAATGCCAAAAAAACTGGAAAATAATATAAAATACTGGTAAAAAAAACTAATGCAATGGAAGGGAAAAATAATAGATTAGAAATGAGGGGGAAAAAACAAATACAATACAAATAGAAAAAATAAAAATGAAATTAAAATTTTCACAGACATAAATACTTAAAAATCAAAGTAGAATTGAAAAGAAACTGAAAAGAAACTGTAAAACACAGAAACTGTATCCGAATTTCATTGTACTGACATCTGGATTTTCTCTGTGTGTTTTCAATTTTTTGTTTCTCAAAAGAAACCATAAGAGACACACAAAATTTTAAAACAAAATAGACAAAATAGAATTGTAAAGAAACTGTAAAATACAGGAGCTGTATCCGGATTTCATTGTACTGACATTCGGATTTCTCAGTATGTTTTCATTTCTTTGTTTCTGAAAAGAAACTGTATGAGCAGAAACTTAAAAAACAAAAAAGAATTGTAAAGAAACTGTAAAACACAGAAACTGTATCCGTACATCAATGTACTAACATCCGAATTTCTCTGTGTGATTATACTTTTTTGTTTCTTTAAAGAAACTGTATTAGATACAGGAACTTAAAAACCAAAATAGTATTGTATAGAGAACAAAAAAAAAAAGAGAAAGATTAGTACGTACTGCAAGCTAAAAAAAGTAGGAAAACAGAGAAGAATAAATGGAGAGGAAACAGTATCAAAAACAAAACCTGTACCTGTATTTATAAATATTTAGAGATAAGAGTTTAACAATTATCAATTAAATTTATTTGTTAAAAAATCGGAACAAAATAAATGGGCTAAAGTTTTTTTTAATCTGATCTCATGGAGAGTTTAACTTTTTTTAATCTGATCCTGGAGGGTTTAACTTCTTTTTAATCTAATCTCAGTATCTTTTTTACTAATTCTTTTTATTTATTTTTTTATTCTGATAAGTAACTCATCTTGCTAAAAGTGTAGTATAATTAGGACTGTATGATTAAAAAAAAATCTGATTGTGGAGAGTACTAATCTTGCTAAAAAAAACCGTACAAAATGAATGAGTAACTCATCTTGCTAAAAGTGTAGTATAATTAGGACTGTATCATTAAAAAATTCTGATTGTGGAGAGTACTAATCTTGCTAAAAAATCTGATCGTGTATAATTAGGTTTTTCCTTAACTCTAATTGGGATAATTATAATGAAAATAAGGGCCAATCAAACAACACCTAGAACCCTCCACATGGCAAAAAGTAAAGACCTCAAAGCATACACATGGCAAAAAAGCAAGACTCTAAAAATCCTATGTGTCAAAACCTGGTGAGGGATTCAGCTATTAATATATATAATAGATTATCAAATAATATTTATAAATTTTATATTGACAGGAATAATTATATAATATTACTAAATTATAATTATTCGACATATTAAATAAATATTTTCGAAAAGTTTATCATATCAAGATACTTATTAGTTATTATATAATTATTGTAATTACAATGAAAAATATTATAATACTTTAACATTATTTATTATGTAATCCACGATTATTTATTTTGAGCCCCTTAAGAATGATTTATAATTTCGTCACTGCTTTGTTCAATGTGTTTTGTTTTTTTTTTTGTCGAAACTTTGCAGGATGTTAATAATATGTACTTGTTTCTTTGGAAGAATCGAGGCAACTACAGAGGGGGCATGGAATATTTTCTACACGACGTTCTCTTTTTCTCTTTATCAGAAAATCTCATGCTATCTTAGCCTTTATTTTCGTATCCTTTTTGTAGATTTTAATATCAGTGTTTACTTTAATGTACTACTATCTGTTCAATTTTATGTCCGATCTTTATCTAAGGCCAAACACACTTTATCCAGAAATCCAATACCTAAAGTAAAAAAAAAGGTATACAACAATCTTCCACTCAGTAGATCTTCTTTCGAATGGTTAAGCAAAAAACATCTTGCTTATGCTAAAAAATTCTCAAAGAAAGTGCCAATTCTGAAGCACTCAACAATTATTGGTGGTGGGCTCCCTTCCAGCTAATTGCCCGCCCAATTGATTGAGAAACAACTTAATGGGTGTTTGTTATGACTAAACATCACAACAATGCAATTAATATTATCAAGAAAAAGGCTCTTTCTCATGAACCTTTGGTTTCACACCGATAGTTGCATTAGATAAGGTGATGCTGCATAAGGTTTTTAAAATTTATGTACGACATGATTCGTTATTTCTCAACCAAGCATCACTAATTCTCTTGTTTCAAAAAAAAAAAAAAGCATCACTAATTCTCCATGGCCCAAAAGTTCCACTATCACCAGGCCACCACCCACCACAATCTGGTGATGATAAATTATAATTGCCCATTAAGAAGGAAGTTGAAGACGAGCATGACCTTATCGCCTCTTCGCTGATCCATGTAATGTGACAATTAGTGCTATTTCCACTAGCCCTTACCAGATGACTATAACTCAAGTAAATGTCTAATTTTGTTTGCTGATAAGTTTCTTTTTAGTAAGACACTATATTCTATTACAATCACATATAGAGACAAGCAATTGGTGCAACAATTGCTTTTTGAAGCCAAAATATGAATTTTCCTGGCCAGAAATTGCATTTTCTGGATGAAATGAAGGTTAAAAAAGGAGACAAAAGCACCACACAGAAAGCACGACCACCTAAAAGCATATGTATTTATAATATGTTGATTGACGTGAAAAATTGAAAGCAACGTGTAACTTTGCAGCATTTGTTCATGCATATGGATGATGACCTGTAAAGCTAAAACTATGGAGCGTTTGGGAAGTTCCTACCCACCCACTGAGGACCATTATCCACTAAGTGGGATTCTTGAGATTATTAACCTCTAGATTCTCTGACCAGCTGCTAATAGAATATAGACATGGATGTATGCCTGCACATCTGGGTACACAGTTATGTTGCAAGATTATGATCTTTTAACTGACAAAATGGTCTTTTAATTGACAAGAACACGCTATTGTTCAGTGAGGAAAAGAAAGAAAGGAAGTATGGACTATGATGCTGTTAAATTGTTACTTGCCTTCCTCCGTTCTTTTATTAATTGACGTTTAAGGTTTTCTAAGAACAGAGGGAGTAGTAGACTAGAAGAAGAACTACTAGTTTGCTGAGAAAGTTTTTATTTGGAGTTCTACCTTAAATATTATTTTTAACAAAGCAAAGAAAACAAAGTTGTTCATTACATAGTCCAAATAATTGGTGGGCAATTGTGAGATTCAGTGCAACGGAGTGACAAGATGCTACATATGAGAAAGTAATTAAAGAGCCATTATTATGCGGTTGGAACCTACTTTTATCACTAATCGACATACATGTGCCAACCATAATACTGATTCTGAGAGATTTGCAAATAAGTTATCCAACCATAGGCAAAATTACTTGCGGCCTTAAAGAAACTTAAATAATTGAATAATGTAGCTATTCACTACGATAAGCTTAATAATGTCCATCAAATAGCTCCAAATCCCTGTCAGACCCTACCAGACAAGGATGCCAAAACATGGAGTCATCAAGCATAGTATAATAAGCAACCTATGCAGCTCTACATTGAAAAAGCAAGACGTAGTAGCTAGGAACCTAAATAATCTCTAACCTACTCTGATGGAAACTTAGTCTACTTTTCTCTACACTACCCAAACACAAACGTTATCAGAACCAGAGCAACTGAGGGAATTTTCCAAAACTCACAAATTTGGGTTTGGAAACCAGAATATCAAAGATGGAGTTACTAAACTTCAGGCTTTCACTGGTGGCTATACTTGTATGCTTTTGCTACACTTCAGTAGGTGCAGAAATGAAGAACCAGCAACTCAAGAAGACTTACATAATTCATGTGGATCACTCCAGTATGCCAGAAAGCTTTGATGATCACCTACAATGGTATGATTCGTCTTTACAATCTGTCTCAGAATCTGCTGAAATGCTTTACACTTACAATACTGTAATCCATGGGTTTGCCACAAGACTCACAGCCGAAGAAGCTGTAGCTCTTGAAAAACAACCAGGGATCCTGTCTGTCCAACCCGAAATGATATATGAACTACACACAACTCGTACTCCAGAGTTCCTTGGATTAGGGAAGAGCGAAGATCTCCTCCCTGCATCCGACTCTACGAGTGATGTGATTGTTGGAGTGCTAGATACTGGTGTCTGGCCAGAGATCAAGAGCTTTGACGACACAGGGCTTGGCCCAGTTCCCAGCTCCTGGAAAGGAGAGTGTGAAGTGAGTAAGACCTTCACTGCATCAAGCTGTAACAGGAAACTAATTGGAGCAAGATCTTTTTCGAGAGGGTATGAAGCAGCACTTGGACCCATCGATGAAACGATGGAATCCAAGTCTCCAAGAGATGATGATGGCCATGGAACTCATACAGCAACTACAGCTGCTGGGTCTCCAGTATCAGGGGCTAGCCTATTTGGTTATGCTACTGGAATAGCACGAGGGATGGCTACAAAAGCCCGCATAGCAGCATACAAGGTATGCTGGCTTGGTGGGTGTTTTGGCTCTGATATCATAGCAGCAATGGAGAAGGCTGTTGCAGATGGGGTGAATGTCATGTCCATGTCCATTGGAGGATCACTCACGGATTACAGTAGAGATACTGTTGCAATTGGTGCTTTCAGAGCCACCGCACTGGGAGTATTTGTGTCATGCTCTGCCGGGAATGGTGGGCCTAGTGGGGGCAGCTTATCCAACGTTGCACCTTGGATAACCACTGTAGGTGCCGGAACTTTGGACCGCGATTTCCCTGCCTATGTGAACCTTGGGAACGGGAAAAATTACTCGGGAATATCACTTTACAGTGGAAAGTCATTGTCCGGTGCAGTGGTGCCACTGGTTTATGCTGGTAATGTGAGTAGTTCAGCAAGTGGCAGTCTCTGCATGACAGGCACTCTGCCTCGGGCAAAAGTTTCTGGGAAGATTGTGATATGTGATCGAGGTGGAAATAGCAGGGTGCAAAAGGGTTTGGTGGTAAAGAATGCGGGTGGGTTAGGAATGATTTTAACAAACACAGAATTGTATGGGGAAGAGCTAGTTGCGGACGCACATCTTCTGCCTACAGCAGCTGTAGGCCAGAAAACAGGAGATGCTATTAAGCACTACGCATTCTCTGATCCGAAACCAGTGGCTACTATTGCTTCTGGGGGAACACAACTAGGTGTTGAACCATCACCAGTGGTAGCAGCATTTAGTTCAAGAGGGCCAAATCTGATCACCCCAGAAGTGCTAAAGCCTGATTTGATAGCACCGGGTGTTAATATCCTTGCAGGGTGGACTGGCAAAGTTGGTCCTACTGGTCTCACCGACGATGGGAGGAATGTAAGTTTCAATATCATTTCCGGTACATCAATGTCATGCCCTCACGTAAGTGGCCTAGCTGCTCTTGTCAAGGCTGCTCATCCAGAATGGAGCCCAGCAGCCATCAAGTCAGCCCTCATGACCACTGCCTACTCAACATACAAAAATGGTGAAACCATAACGGATGTGGCCACAGGGCAATCATCAACACCATTTGACTACGGTGCTGGACATGTAAATCCAGTAGCAGCCCTTGATCCTGGCCTTGTCTACGATGCAACTGTTAATGACTATGTGGACTTCCTCTGCGCTTTAAACTACACTGCTGATGATATCAAGCAAGTCGCCAACAAGACATTCACTTGTGACTCCAGCAAGAAGTACAGTCTGGGAGATCTTAATTACCCGTCTTTTGCTGTCCCACTTCAGACTGCTTCAGGCCGAGGAGGGGGTGCTGGTGTAACCAGCACTGTGAAGTACACTAGGGTTCTTACAAATGTGGGCTCGCCAGCGACATACAAGGTTTTAGTTTTATCACAGGTCAAATCCGTAAGCGTCTCAGTGGAACCAGAAACACTGAGCTTCAGCAAACAATACGAGAAAAAGAGTTATACTGTGACATTTACTGCAACCTCAATGCCATCTGGTACAAGCAGCTTTACTCGTCTACAGTGGTCGGATGGAAAACATATTGTCAGTAGTCCTATAGCTTTCACCTGGACATAGTCAGGCAACTTGAAGCATCGCATAAATCACCAACAGTACTAGGGAAGTGAAGTCCATAAATTTATGCTAAGTGAATGTTTAGTATCTCCTTGGAATGTCGGGACAATTATGCTGACACAGCCACTGCTTCTACTTATAGTTGCAATTTGGGGAAGAACAACGGATAAAGTAAGATTAGGGAAAATAATTGTATAGAAACCTTGCTAAGGATTGTATGCTAAGTGGATTCTCGTTACATCAAGTGTGCTTTAAGCTTTAACTCATAACGCGCAAACCATCCATATGATCCATTTGGCAAGTTAATTTCTATACTAACTACATGGATGTTACACATAACTGCTGTTTAGTTATGTGCATTCCATTCTGTACATAACACTGTGGGGGGTGAACTTCGTCGCAAGACATGCATACTTTTGAAGCAATTACCAATTCACGATGAACCACTCGGTGCATTCACCAGTATAATCTCAATAACATGATAAGACAAGTTTCCTAGGCCGTGAATGTTATGGGAGGCATATTTATCTTGACATTAATGTCGCCACCAAGCTTTTTAATAATCATAAAAAGAACCTTAAGAGCAACAAAGCTTCTACTTGGACGCAATCCTGTATTTGCTTTTCCTGTAATATGCAGGGGAAGTTGAAACATCACTTCCGTTCTTATAATCCCAAAGAATGGATAAGCCGCAAAGGAGAAAAAGTGCAAGGATCACAAAGGAGAAACTTGGCGTAGCTTCGCCTGCAAGTCGTTTTCCCTCTCTTTTTTTGACACAACGATCTGGAACAGTGCGAGTTACATAGGAGAAAATTATTGAGTAAATGCAGATTGTATGTGTCAAAACTCTAATTCAACTGGTTAAAACCACTTAAGAGGACCATGGTTTCTGATAGAATAAATAAAGCAATTCCACTAAGCAGAATTGCCTGGCCAGATAACGCCATCAAAATACAAGGAACCGCCCCTTTTTCAGCGACAGGAAACCAATAAATCCTCCAATAACACCGGATTTAAATGGAAACATTACTTGAATATAAAAGCTGTGTTCTAAGAATGAGAACCTTCCTGGCATCCATGATTCGTATCATCCAAAATAACTTACAGTATTTCACTCGTCCAAAAGCGATTTTGAGCTGTCACCAGCCTCTGTCAAATTTGAAGACCCCATCCAGAAGTACAAATCTATCGAGTTGATTCAAAGAAAGCTCATGGAAAAAGTTATAAAGTTTAAACGACGCAGCTAACACACATTCTTTTAATTTATACTAGTCTATGAGTGCTTCATCCTTGACCAATCATGTTAAGTTCCAACTATGCAGTGGGCTCATATCACACATCATTTCAAGCCGTAAACAACCCAACAAGTTGAAGATATAAGAGGATCCTCACTCCTCACAAATGGTACGGGAAAATGGTAAGTCCATTGAAACTCAATTTGCAAGATATAAGTCACGAAGCAATATAAATGAACATAGAAAATGATGTCATAAATTACATCATTCCTCGTCCTCTATAGGTTGACAAACAGGGAGGTAGTACGTATCAAGCTGCCAGTACCTGTGTCTCACACCTTCCCAAACTTCTTCTCCCAAACAATCTTTAACGGGCAGGGGAATTAATTGTGTGGAGTAGCCCAAATTCTTGAGTTCTAGAGACACTAGATTACAGTAAACAACATGGAAGAATGCATTACCTCCACAAAGTCCATTGAAAAAAGAGTAAATTCCTTCTGGCTTCAACAACTGAGGTAGGTATTGGTGGAACTCTCTCAGATCTTCATAATATTCGCCATAAGTGTCAAAGAAAATACCTGAAAACATTAGCAAATTTCTGAGTTGGTTCATATGTAATTACTATGATAAGGAAAAATTCCTTCAATATCTCCAATTTCTAGGAAAAAGGTGAAGTGAAACAGAATTTATCTTTGCAAGTCACAAAAATATGATTAAGAAAGGCCCCAAAGACTATTAGTAAATAAAGCTCAGGATACTATATGAAACCCTCTTAAGGAGAATGAAAAATCTTTATAAATATCTTTTAGGTACATGGATTCTTTCTTGAATTGTGGTGTATTACAAGAATCAAGTTTAGTAGCATGATTCCAGAAATATGAGATTGATGGCAACTTCTTCTATATCATTTCCGGTAACAAATTGCCTGAATATTTTTGGCCATAGCATTTTACAAATTGACCCACAGGTTTCCCAACAAAACCATCAAACAAATGCTCCATGAATTGAATTCAAAACATAAGCAAACATTCCATTAGAAACAATAACACCTAGTGGGATACGAATAAGTAAACCTGAGAAAGGATAGAAAGAATCTCGAATTACCATCATAAGTTCCAAGCTCAGAAACAACATCTTGCCAACGCCCAAATATGATATTGACATTATCCTTCTTCCCCCAACCAGTACGAAGCATGCGCTCATAGACCTCGGGGTGTGCCTCCACAATGGTGTGACTAACCGGATTATACTGTTGAATAGCTGTATCAACAAGCCCCATACCAAAGCCTATGTTGAGCACGTGACCACCTCCCGAGCAGACAGCCTTTGCGTGGGCCTCCATTAATGGTTTCTCCCACGCCATCATCACAGCCTTGCTCTCTGAATCCATCAGCTTGTCCTCACTAAAACTAACCCTATCTTCCAAGTACTGCTCATTAGAATCCCCGCCCCCATTCTCGTTAGCTTTCCTCGCGATTGTTCCTAATATCAACTCGGCTTGAATTCCTTCACATCCGAAAAGACATTTCCACAATCAGAAACACATCATTTTTTTTTCTGATAAGTTAAGAAGTCAAAAGTATAAAAAGTACCAGCATTGAGGAGGATGTCAAAGGCTTCTTGGTGGCCGGACTCCATGGCGAAATCCCCAGCGGAGAGTTGGGAAGGGGAGAGAGCGTTCCAGGGCGCACCGGCGTCGAGGAGGGCCTTGACGGCGGCGGATTGGCCGTGCTTGGCGGCGTGCATGAGAGGAGTGAGGCCGTCGGAGTCGAAGGAGGTGACGTCGGCTCCGGAGTCAATGAGGGATTTGAGCTTGTCTACGTCGCCGCTCCTGGCCGCCTCGCAGAGGAGTTGACAGTCGTCCATCAGTGCCGCCTAAAACCCTAAACCCCGCTCTCCTTCACCCCCACTGTCCAAAAATAAGAGGCTGGGATTCGAAACCAGTAGGAAATTACTCTACCTCCTCGGTAGTGGTTGATGGAATACGTTTCAAAGAAACTTCAAATTCAGCTCTTGCCAATTGCTGTACTAGACTTAAAAGCCGTAGCTTTCCCTTTTGCAGCAGTATTCCTTTGCTAAATGCATCTTTTTCCCAGTGAAGTGAACTTGTGTTGTAGTAACTGAAAATTTTTCCCCTTTTTTTTTAGCAAAACACCTAAATTGACCCTTCAGTTTTGCTCAATCAGTCAATTTGGCACCTGTCTGTGTTTACTTTTGGCCTCTAATTTTGGTCAATTAAATCCCTCATTTTATAAAAATTGGGTCCCGATTAGCAAAATTAATTGATTTAACCAACAACAGATTTAAAGTGTAATTTTTTTTTTTTGTCGAAGAGATTTTAGTGTAAATTATTTCCTACCAATGACATGGGTCGTATGCTATGTGTTAGGCAATAATTAGCTCACGCCTAAACCTTGTTTTAACTAAGATACTTCGTTGACTAAATTGATTAATTTTGCAAACTGAATTAAATTGACTCAGTTAATATCAATAGCATCCATGAATGTTGCATGTCAAAATCCATGTGTTAATTTCCTTCAGGATTGGCCTGTCCTGCCTATTAAAATCCATAAGAAGATCACTCGCTACCACACAAAACAAATAAAAACTGTTGTGATTACAGCCAAGAAATGGAGCACACATGGTAAAAGATTGCTCTCATGGCGTTTCTTTTATTTGCGGCATCTTGTTAAGTTTCACTTTCTCATTCTGCTGCGTATCATGACATAGTTTTAATTAATCTATGGCATGCAGGAACAAAATTGGTGTATGAGCAGGTCTCAGCCAATTCGTTTCAGACCATGTGTCGATCGAGCTATGAGTCTGTCTTCCGAGCTGCAGCAGCAGCCACAACTCGATTCATCAAACCAAGTAGTTGGAGCTCCATCTGTTACTTCTTAGACCAAACCTCCTTTGACTTGGTTCAAAATCAATTCTGATGGTTCTTTTATTGACAAGGATTCCCTGTCAGGATTTGCTGCAGTTACAAGAAATGACAAAGGTAATCTTGTGGATTGTACTGTAGGTACCTGAAAGTGCTGAGTCCTCCCTAATGGCTGAAGCTTGGGGACTATGGGCGGCTGTCAAGAAGGCAAAAGATCATGGTCTCAAGAAGGTTATATTTGAGAGTGACGCAGCCCTGTTAATTAAAGCTGTGGAAGACTTCCACGAGCATGATTTAGATTGGCAAATAGAGGCAACAGTTGCTAAGATTGTTAGCCTTTGTAGTTGTTTTCTTTCAGTTAAATTCCAGCGTGTAGAAGTTTAATAGGGTTGCAGATTATCTTGCAGGGTTTGCAAGGACTAGTAGGAATGCTGGTATAGGGCCAGATACTTTTTTCTAGAATCATTCAGGAGGATAGAGCTCCAATTTAAGTAATGAATGAGAATAAATTTGCTGTTGGTTCAAAAAAAATAATCTATGGCATGGATTTAATTATCAACACAGTGAAATGAGTTTGATTTATCTTTTTCAGGTTTCTGTCAAAAAAAAAAAAATCTTTTTCAAGTATGTCACCCTCAAGTGCATCAACAGCAGAGGAGATAAGACCACCTCAGCCCTGAAAGACGGACAAGGATTGCATCAATTGTTGTTTTTTGCCCATATGGTCCCTACTGCTAGAGGCATTGTAGCTTCCTCATTGCATAATTAGTCAAAAGTTCCTACAGCTTAATTACGCCAAGCTATCACAATTATTTTTTTTTTATACTAGTCGGAGAGGTGAGACTCGAATCCGAGAACTCACCCCTCTTGTGCTTTTGACACAAAAATGCGAATGAGCTACAAGCCCATTGGTAGCTATCACAATTATCTTATTGCAAAAAAAAAAAGAAAATCTTTTGGATGGATGGTTTTACTGTATATGTACTTTTCTTTGCGGATGGATGGTTTTGTGTGCTGAAAGTCTCTGCTTGCTTGGATTAACTTATCAACTTTCAACATACATACAATTGAATCGCTTTCCCGTTGCCTGTTTAAGGTTGAGTCCTCTTTTCATAGGCAAGACTTGAAGAATCTGTTATCTATTTCTCAAAGTAAAACAGAGAATGTTAAGTTTACAGTTTTTGGTGGCCACTTTACCTGGATCAATACATAATTTTCTTTAGTTCTTATGGGATTGGGTCTGATATTTTGGGGCCTAGGAGTAGTATTACTTACAAATCTAATTTCTTCTGTTTTTTGCTTGCGATTGGTTCTCGCTCTAGCAAGGGAATCATTGCATTGCTGTAGATTCCTGCGTTCATACAATGCAGATGCCTTAGTGTCACTAAGGCCATTGGCACCAGCAGAGGGAAAACAACACCGCAAAATTTGTCCAAGATCGCTAATATCCAGGCCAGAGCAATTAGAAGACAAAGGAAAGAAATAAGGGATAAGCAGGCAATTCTTGACTATTATCATATACTTTTACTAGTATTTTATGATTTAGACCTCGAGTCCAATCCTTTGGACCTTTCTGGTGGATTTATATTCAAGTTCATTGGCCTCTTATTACAATAATTCGAATTGGCTAGGTAGTTTATTATTTGATCTATGTGAAGATAATAAACCGTTCATAATTTTCTAGTTTGTACATCATCAGGCTTGTCCAATAATTTTCTCTTTTTCCAACACATGAAACACGATGACGGATTCATAGGCCTACAACTTATCAATATACTCAATGACGAAAAGGCCTAGAGGATGGTTTGCAGCCTGAAGCAGCAGTGGGAACTCAACTCATGACTAATCAGAATTGGAAAAAAAATTAATTGCTAGCAATAGTGGAACAGGTATGATGCCTAATATGGATGATGACACATGAAGATTAAACATAATTGAATATTTATCCACGTTTGTAGTGGGATGTACAGTCAACTTTCTTCTCATGGTGATAGAAACCTGCAATTCTGCACACTAAAACACCAACAACGGACTAGCACTTAAACGAATAACAAATTACAATTCTGCACACTTACGAATAACAATTCTTCAAAACCTTATCATTGGAAAAAGGACCGATGTTGGATGGAAAAGGAGGGAGTTGAGTCAAATTTGATGGCTGGCTCGTGTGTATAAATTAGCCAATGGAGAGCTTGGGGACATACATCCTAATACTAATCCAGTTTCCTTTAGAATAGCCAAGGAAATCTCTTTTTCAGTTTGATGTGTCTGCACTTTTGCTTCATTTCTAGTTCACACCTTAACGAAAGCATTGATCCTTAAACACACACGCTAAAAAAAAAAAAATTCACATATTGCTCGACTTATCAATCCTACTCTTATTTGACGGTAATTCAAAGATGAATGTGTTGAAAGCCAGTCTTGTTTTGATGATTGCCATCCTTTTCTGCGATCATTTATGTAAGGCTGCAGAGATGAGGAACCAGCAATCCAGAAAGACGTACATAGTTCACATGGACAAGTCCAATATGCCAGCTCCCTTTAGTGCTCATCAGGAATGGTACGATACATCTTTAAAATTAGTATCAGAATCTGCTGAAATGCTTTACACTTACGAGAATGTTATCCATGGCTTTGCCACAGCATTAACTGCTGAGGAAGCCACATCACTCCAGAAACAGCCAGGAATTCTATCCGTCCTACCTGAAGTGATTTATGAACTTCATACAACTCGAACCCCACAGTTTCTTGGACTGGATAAAAGTGGAGAAGTCCTCCCTTCTGTAAATTCTGAAAGTGAAGTGGTCATTGGAGTACTAGACACTGGTGTGTGGCCTGAGATAGAAAGTTTTAACGATGCAGGCCTCGGCCCTGTGCCAAGGAGCTGGAAGGGAACTTGTGAGGTGAGCAAGAGTTTCAACTCTTCAAGCTGCAATCGCAAACTAATTGGTGCAAGGTCTTTCTCAAAAGGATTTGAAGCAGAAGAAGGACCTATTGATGAAAAAACAGAATCAAAATCGCCAAGAGATGTCTATGGTCATGGAACTCATACTTCCACAACAGCGGCTGGATCGACCGTCAAAGGAGCAAGTATTTTTGGCTATGCCCCTGGAACAGCACGTGGGATGGCAACAAATGCTCGGATTTCCATGTACAAGGTGTGTTGGTTTCGTAGGTGCTATGACTCAGATGTCCTGGCAGGTATGGATAAAGCTGTTGCAGATGGTGTGAATGTCTTATCCCTGTCCATTGGTGGAGGAACTTCAGATTACGATAAGGCCTCCACTTCAATTGGAGCTTTCACTGCCATGGCACAAGGAGTTTTTGTTTCATGTTCGGCAGGCAATGAGGGCCCATTTTCAAGCAGTGTATCCAATGTTGCACCATGGATAACCACAGTTGGAGCTGGGACTCTTGACCGTGATTTCCCAGCCTATGTTAGCCTTGGAAATGGAAAGAACTACTCAGGCATGTCAATCTTTACTGGAAAAAATCCATTACCGGGTTCGTTTGTGCGGCTTGCTTATGCTGGTAATGTTAGTAAATTTGACAGCACTGATTGCGGGAATGGGACTTTGATTCCTAAGAAAGTTGCCGGCAAGATTGTGATATGCGATGGTTCATGGGGGAGTGACAGGGTGGAGAAAGGATTCTTTGTAAAAGAAGCTGGCGGTGTAGGCGTGATTTTAGCTAATGGAGAGTTTGAAGGGGAACAAGTATTTGCTGATGCACATTTCTTGCCCACAGCTGCTATGGGAATGAAAGCTGGGGACGCCATTAAGAAATATGTCCTCTCTAGTACCAATCCAAAGGCCACAATTACTTTTGGAGGCACACTGCTTGGTGTTCAACCATCACCAAAGGTAGCAGCATTCAGTTCTAGAGGTCCAAACCCAGTTACTCCACAAGTAC
Organism: Turnera subulata; assembly: GCA_028386065.3. Classification (NCBI taxonomy): domain Eukaryota; kingdom Viridiplantae; phylum Streptophyta; class Magnoliopsida; order Malpighiales; family Passifloraceae; genus Turnera; species Turnera subulata. Next base: position 15,662 of record JAKUCV010006118.1, read on the forward strand.
TCAAACCGGACCTTATAGCACCAGGAGTCAATATCCTTGCAGGATGGACTGGCGCAGCGAGTCCTTCCGGCTTACCAGAGGACAAACGACGTGTAAAATTCAATGTTGATTCGGGTACATCAATGTCATGCCCCCATGTAAGTGGATTGGCAGCACTCCTAAAGGCTGCACACCCCGATTGGAGCCCAGCAGCCATTCGATCCGCCCTGATGACCACGGCCTATTCAACATACAAAGGGGGCAAAACCATACTAGATGTGGCTACTGGAAAGCCTGCTACAGCTTTTGAGTACGGTGCTGGACATGTGAATCCAGTAGCAGCTCTTGATCCTGGCCTTGTTTATGATGCCACTGTGAGTGACTATATTGGTTTCCTATGTGCCATAAACTACACTGCTTCCCAAATCAAGAAAGCCACGAATACAAAGTTAACCTGCAAGTCAGGCCAGAAATATAGCCTGGGGGATCTGAATTACCCATCATTTTCTGTCCCGCTAAAAGCAGCTTCAAGTAAAGGACGGGCTGCTGCTGGAACAAGCACTGTTAAACATACAAGGACTCTGACAAATGTGGGTCCTCCAGGAACCTATACTGTTGCAGTGTCTCCTAAGACACCAGAAGTGGACATCCTAGTTGAACCAACATCCCTAAGCTTCAGCAAACAAAATGAGAAGAAGAGCTACACAGTGACTTTCACAGCTAAACCTATGAAAGCTGATACAAAAAGATTTGCTCGTCTGAATTGGTCGGATGGGAAGCATGTGGTTAGTAGTCCAATTGCTCTGTTTTGGACATAAAGACCGCAGTATCCTCAACGGATTCAGACCAAAATGTAGGTGCATTTTACTTTTCTTTCGTTCCCCTTTTGTATGTGCTACATCAACTGAGCAAGGCACTTGTAATTAATTACAATTGCTGTAAGATGATAAGTGGACAATAAAACTCGAGGGAAAAGGCAAGTGTGAACCTGGAATTGCAATTTGTTATATTGCAGTTCTTAATTTGTATTTCCTATTGGCCAGTATGAAGCACTTCATTAAACAATGACTGGTTGCTTATCACACGATTGCCACTACTAAGCTGACTTAGTAGGGTAGGAGTAAGGAATAGCTAAGGAAGGAACTCTTTTCCATATGAATATACTATAAAATCATAAGAGAAATGGAAAGGATGATGCTAATATATCTTGTGATATATAGTCCGTTTAGGAGTATGAATGTTTTGTGTAAGTTTGAACTATTGTACTTCTGATTTATTCAATACAATATGTTTTGACCAAAAAGAATTAGACCTAATTCCGGAGTAAGAAGAATCAACTCTATACTGACGAGTTTTATTCCTAATATGCTTTTCTCTCCACCTTCATAGCGTCTGGATGCCGGAGACTAAACATAAACAGCTACACACCATTGGTAATATATAGATTCTCAAATCAAAGTCTTTTTCTTTTTTGTTGTTGAAACATAATTATACCTATATACTAAAACAGAGAAGATTCATGTGAAGTGATTTGACCGTTTTGCCTTTATAATTTTTTATTATGACAAAATTACCCTTTAAGATATATTATTATATTATTCCTACCTATCTCTTAATTCCGAAATGACATTCGGATCATTTCGGTTGTCAACTATTACATTACTTATTTACCATAATTCCTCTCATCTAATTTAGTAAAACGCATAATTTTCTCGGGTGAGAGCTGGCACACAATTAGAACTATAATGCCATCTGTTCCAAGCCAATGTAATAAATTCGAAGTATATTCTTTTTGCTACGTGTTTTGTTATAAACAAGTAAATATTATTAGGATGACACGCTATCACTATAATGCCAGTTGTCAAGGAAACATTTTGTTGAGTGAGTGTTTATCTTGATTTTGCAAATCATCGAGTGCACAATTTCAAAACACTTCTTCTGCCTGTAGAATCCATTTCCTCTAGCCTCCACATTCTCTTCTTCACCATCTTTATAATTCTTACTCACTGCCTTTATAATCCTTCCCCACTTCCTTAACCTCCTCCTCTCCATCTCCTCTGCCGTTATTTTACTCTGTTTACGGCTATTAATTCCTACGGAGATCAGTATATTTGTGACAATGCTATTTTTCTAAAGTTAGAATTTAAGAAAAAAATCTCTTTGCCGGACACGTTTAGGGACACACGTTCATTTTTGAAACTCTTTCATTTACTCATAGTTAATCTCTCTCTTTCTCCTTCTTTTGTACCTTTGATTTACTCATAGTTTGCCTCCTTCTGTGTCCTTCTTTTATACTGTTTCCTCTTCTCAAACCTTTTTCTAATATTCGGCCATTCTTTTTCGTTTTGTTTAGTTGTTGCAGCCAGTACTGGAAGTAAATTATAGGTAGTAGTAGCACAGTTCGTGTATCGTTAGTTCGTTAGTAGTAGTTTGTTTGCTTGAATTACTGCGATTTCAAAAGGGTAGCAGTCAATGGAAGGAAGCTTGGAAATCTGTGTTGTCTGCACGTATTATTTTCTTGAAATCTATGGCTGTGTTTGTTAACTAGATTTTAATGTTTCTTTTTTTCCGCGTTCATGTTGGGAAAAAATCAATGCTCAATACAACTTGAAAGTATTTTCCAAAGATATGTAAAGGCACTTCTTAAAATGGGGTGATATTGGAGGGGAATAATTCTCCTCTGTGAAGGAATCAAATTTAGTTTTTGAGAAAATTGTAAAGGTGAGCTCTCGAAAAAAAAAAACAACCTGAGCCATGTAGTTTGCTCATATATACTGCATCCTCTAATTTATTCATGTATTTTGTTTTTTTTTCTAAAAAGATTTTATAGAATCACAAGAGTTACTATAACTCATAGTGCAGAATAATGTACCGGGACCGTTGTATTATACTATTAGTGTTAATACAAGAACTAGAAGATAAGTGATATGTAGTACAGGATAAAGAACCATATAACCTATCTGATCACTAACAAACTCTTAAGCTAATCAAATTTACAACCTTATCTCTAATGATTTCATTAATTTCTTACTAAGTTTTTGTTTGCTACTATGGCTATTTCTTAGGGTGAGCTTTGAGCTTTTAAGGAGCATCAACATCTCTTCCTCCAAGTCAATGTGAGTGTTTTACATTTATGAAAAAAAATTCCTATGATGAGTGTAGTTTTTTTTTTCCTTAAACACCCAAATTCGCCTCCTCATAATCTAAACCGGCTACACTTAAACATCCAAATTTGGTTTAATTTGTTCTCCCCTGTAAATTTATTATACAATTTATTATAGTTGACTACAGTATATAGTAACTTATGATAAAAAATAAATGCTTAACTAAGTTAAGTTTAAAAATTATATTATAACTTTATAAATAAACTAACAAAAACTAAAGGAAAATACCAAAGGATATAAGAATCTATGTAATTATTATGTCAAAGTATTTGAATTATCATTTTCTTTTTCCTCCCTACATCAAACTCATACCTAAAACCCAAATCCCGCAGCAACGCGCGGGTAGCTATAAAAAGCTAAATCAAAGAGTCCTCCTAGCACTATATTTGGATGCTCCTTACATTTCAGATTAATTTAACACCTGTTACTGTTATTACGGGATTGAATTTACTTCAAAGATGGGATTCGCGAAAATGATTTGAGAATCTTCCCTATTTTTTACATTTAATTAATCCGTGGAAATCTTTTCCACAAAATGGGAAAATCATTTCAATGGCTACTAGATGCAAACGGGCCTAACCGCGTGATTGGGCATTGACTCTTCGTCAACAACATAGTAGTAGACGACAAGCACAGGCACCTATAACCTTTCTTTTATTTCCCTCTCAACGTTCAACGAAACAGAAACACCCAAATTTGACCGCAGATCCGTCCGTTATAACGTGCCCTTTTGAAACGTCACCGTAGCAGAATATCCAGTGCGTTTTGGTGATTTATTTATTGAAGTCATGTGGCTGCTGCGAGTCCCTTCCTTCCTCTCCTGCTGCACGGGACTTGATTTTACCTTCTTCTCCCTGCATCTCGAAAGCAAAACAAAACAATAAAAATCAAAACTGTCCCTCCATTTCTCTCTGTCCTAATTTAGACTACAATCCCAGATTTTACTCAAAAATTCATCTTTTTCGTAAACCAAATTCTTTTAACTAACTAGATTCACTGACGCGCAATCTTTCCAGCTCCGGATTTTTCTTCTCCCATCTTTTGCGGTTTTAATTCCCCCTCAAAACAAACCACCAAACCAAACCAAACCAATGGCGACCAATTTTGACCGGTGGGAGAAGGATCCGTTCTTCTCCGCCGCCGAGGAAGTTCAGGAATCTGCAGAAAGGTACCAGCACTTACCCATTGTTCATTTTCTACTCCTCTCAACTTCAACTGTTTCTTTTTTCTTTCCTTCCTGCAAATTGGAGATCTTCTGGCGTTATTTCTCTTGTAAACTAGAGATTTCGATCTTGGCTCGTTATTATCTATTTATTAATTTAGGCTAATTTCTCTGTTGAATTAGGAATTTATTTATTTATTTATTATTACTATCATCATTATTGTTATGGTTTTGAAGTTTGGTTGTTGTATGGTATGTGAAGGATGGAATCGGCATATAGGACGTGGAATCACGCGAGGAAAGACGCGTCTAGCTTGTGGAATTCCGAGGAACTCCGGCGGGACCTGCTTACCGCACTTGGCACCACCAAATGGCAGGTTACTTCTCCCTCTCGCTGACGCTTTGTCATTGTTCTTTTGTGTGTGGTTCGATTCGTGTTTGTCAAAATGTCTAAATGTGATTTCCGGATCGGGCAATGCAGTTAGAGGTGTTTGAACGGGCGGTTGCTTCGAGTTATGCTAAACGTTCCAATGATGACGCCAGAGACAGGCATCGGGAATTTATTGTGGCGACGGAGGATCATGTTTCGAAAATTGAGAATTCGTTGAAGGAGTCTGCTGTTTCAGAGGGCAAGCCGCCACAGCCTTGGGTGCGGCTGGATCAAGGCGAGTGCGATGAACTTGCATTGTTTTTGGCTGGCCCAGTAACGTCTGGCGACCGTGTTATCCTTAAAAGACCGGATGCGGACATCGAAGCTGCCCAGGAATTGGGTGAAGCTTTGGCCAATGATTGTTCGGCGAAACATTTAGCCGAGAGAGGTTCCGCTGAGGCCAGGGAGGAGAGGTCTCAAGGACATAGGAGGACGGCTAGTGCCGGTGCTGACATTGGTGCTTGGAAGATTGCAATTGCTGAAGATGGTTCTTTACAGAATTTTAATGTTGGGCAGGCCCAACGGCCCCCTAAAAAGACCCCTAGTTGGTCTGTAATTTTTGGTAACATAGATTCGGCCCCCAAATTCAACTGGCCGAAGAATGGTGTCAGGAAGTGGAAGGCCACAGACCGTCATCAAGAATCTGATACTGCTCCTTTACAGTCTTCACAATTGTCCAGGGTGAGTGTTTCTTAGTGTTGCTCATTTGGGTCTCTTGATATGATGTTGCATCATGCTTATCTCGTTGTTTGGTGGTTCTGATTATTAAATGTGTCAACTTTCTAACAGGGCATTGATGCTTGCTATGAGAAAAGTAAGAGTTGCTTGGATAGTTATGATGAATGCTATAACAAGCAACTTTATGGCTGGTATGGGGCTATCCAGAGGCAGCTGCAAAGGTCGCAGTATCAAGTGCAATATAGTCGACCTGTTCAAGCTGTTTTCTCAATTGTTCTTATCCTTTGCTTAATTGGTGAGTAGTTGAATCCTATTTGTTTCATTTGTTTATTCTGTAGTTATGTGTTATCGTACTAGAGTTGTTACTTTCTTAATATTGTTGTAACCATGTTGGTATTTAGGAGCCATCCATGAAATATCAGCGAGATGCAGCATAACATGCTGAGTAATTGCTTCTATTTTGCTCTGCAACATGTTTCAAAAATTTAGAATTCTAGTATGAACTGAAAAGTGAACTGTATCTGGTTAATATCTTGATGCTATCCACTTGAGTGGCATGGTGTTCATGTGCATGATAATAGACAGGGAGATTATTAATGTTTGTTTTAATGTGTGATTGAGCTGATGTGCCATTCTGAAAGATAGGGATGGTTTGGCACCACGAATGTATCTGTATTTCTTATACTGTGAAACCCCATGGCCCATACTTTTTTCCTCTTTGCATGTGTAGCACCTTCAGACACAAGCTGTAGCTTTTGGCAATTGGAATGTGAAATGGCAGCATATACCCATCATCTCTCATTCCCCTGTTCTTTGGAAGGGATATGCTATTTGTTGTGAATTGGAAACAGTGCTCATTAGTGAGTAAAATGTTTGAGCGTGCTCAGTAGTATATTCTGCATAAATAGGTACTATCCAGTTTGCTTGTGATTTCAAAGTGGGCCACATTTCTTTTATAATATTTTAATTATTTTTCAGAACAAGAAACCACTGCCTTGTAGGTTTTGTTTTTTTTTTTTTCAGTTTTTTGCTGTTACAATTGTCAGGTCAGCTGTGGGGTTTTCCTTTGTTTTGAAGTCAATATTATTTGCTCATCATGATACGTAATGAGTACTGCTTTGTATTGCCTAGTGCAAATAAGATTGGTCATAAGTCATTAGGCCTGAAGTGTGGTAGAAAGGGTCTTGGTAAGGGTTGAAGTGAAATGCAAATAAAGCTAGAAGGATTGCATCACTTAACCTGTTTAGATGTGGATGCATTTGCTGCATTTATTTTGTAGAACCATTTTCTTCAATCTGTGTTAGTGAGAATTTCTTAATGCTTTTTTCCTTGGGAAACACTGCATAACTTTCCTTTAATCAGAATTATGGTACCATGATTGACTGTCTTAAGGTATTTTAATTTTTACTGCAAATATTAGATTCTTTGGGGCTGATGGATTTAGGTCTCTTTCAGTGTTGATTGCATTGCGGGCGATATAAGAAGCTACGCAACTTGCAATTCATTTTTGAGGGCTAGGGCAAGATGTGGATGGCGGAGGTCAGGTGAAAGCATCTAAACTAGATGTTCTGGAGATCAAGGCACTGTCATCTGGTAGTTAGCTGCAATATAGATAGGTGTTCTGTTGTTTGCATCCTGCAATATCATAGTCTACAGCTAACCCTTCCCATCACCCCCGCATTTCCCCTTCTGTTCATTTCTCTTTGTACCCGTTTTGGTTTCTCCTGCAAACGGGAAATTATGTTGTAATATTAAGAGAAGGAGATACAATTTCTCTCACGCTTGCAATCTTGTAATATATATATGTTTCTTCTTTTTGGCAAACTCCCTTTGTGTAGCCTCTGTTAGACTCCTTTAATTAATAGAGCTTTTTGAATTTCTGTCTGTCCTTTTTTGTTGATGTTAAGAGACTCTAGATGCTTTGATCAAACTCCTTCCATTTTTTTCTTAATAAACTTTATTGACAGAGAGTGACTGTGAACCCATTTTTTTATTATTTGGAGTAGCAATCACATGAGGTTCCAACTCTTAGTTTTGATCTGCGTGCACTTTCTTGGAAGGACTTTTGGATTTTGAAGAAGAGAGTTTAGGGCAATCGTCTGTTCTGCGTGAAACCTCATCTGTCTTCATCAGTTTGTTCTCAAAGTCTTTTCGCTTAAATGATGCTCGCGTAATGGATGATTTGGCTTTTTAAATAGCCTGTTTTACTATCCAACATGGTTGTGCTTCCATGACTAGGCGAGTGTATCTCGTCCTATCTTCCAACCGATGGGGGGAGCCATTTTCAAGAGCATTACCAAAACAAAACTGCAGTTTGGCATTTATAGCTACAAGGGATCATTCCCCGAATATCACTTTTGGAACGATATTGAAAAGACACAGATGACTTGCTGATATTACTACGAAAGTACATTAATAGTAGTTACTTATTCTGATGGCCATTCCTGATCCATAGTTTCACTGCGTCATATATGGAAAATGTATAAAGAGACGGACATGGTTGTCAACTTCTGGTCTAGTAGTTTAGTTGGCAACTACTGACAGGTAACTATAGCAGAAGTAAGAACCAGCAACGACGAGTGGCACAAAAAACTCCATAAAGGCTTCATATCTGTGGGAGGAATCGTCCTTGATAACAGAAGCACTCATTTCTGTGCCCTTTGACTCCTCAATTGAAGCATCTTTAGAGTCTTCATCCTTGGGAGCATAACCCTGAAGAATGCCAACCTGGTACTTACGAAGCATCCCCTGGGCAGCCTTGCTGTGTCCAACATCCTTGAATTCCATAGTTGCATCTTTTCCAGCCAATTCCAGCACCACCTCCTCCCCTCCGGGATGCTCTTCCAAGAACTTCGTCACCTGAAGTACCTGTAACATAAAAAGTACACCAACTCTAATGATCCACTGAGTTAAAATTATGCAACAAAACTTGAAGCAAAGAGAGGATTACCCTTCCATCGATGACCAACCAGCAATCTTTCTTGGACTTGTGTTGAGCTACCTGTGAAAGGGTGAAGACTCTCTGCTGAGACATATTTGATAGTCTTATCCTGGATTCTAGTTAGCGCTTGGGATCAAGAGTCCAGCGGATATTTAAGCTCGCCTAAATGGACGTGGTAGGTTATCATTGTGTCCACTAGCTATCAACACTAATCAACGGAAGTCCTGGGCGTGGAAAGGTTGGTGGGATTGTTAATAATGAGTCACGTACAGTCCTACCGCTGAGGGTAGGTACCAGCTGCTACTCAGAAGCCAGACAGACTAGAGAGGATTGGTTGGTCAGCCTTTCTGTAGTAGCGACCTGAATTCCATTGAGGAAGTTTCCACCCTGATGATTCCGCAAATTGGATTCTTCAAGGTCTAGATTCTAGTATAGACTAGCTTGAGCAATGAATTTTTATCAACGACTGCAGACAATCGTGTTGTATTTCTAGAATCAAGAGAAATGCCATGGGCTTGCAAAAAGGAACGGGATCTGACACGAAAACTCTCCATACTGCAGACAATCATGTCTTTTATTTCTAGAATCAAGGGAAATGCCATGTGCTTGCCAAAAAGGAACAGAAACTGATACAAAAACTCTACATGGTCACGATGAAGGCAACAGATTGCACTAAAGCCCTCAAACTAAAATCACTTGTCTTAAAGTTACCAGAATAACTTGCATATCAGCAGTCTAATAGAAGAGGAAACATAGCCGCGGAGAAGAGAAAACTAGCATTAATACAAGCTGATTTCTTCTCGTTTCGTTTTCTCCAGGGCATCATGTGGCTTGAAGATAGCTCCAGACTAAAAATTAGAGCCAAAATGATAATTTCGATGCTAGAAACCCTTCATGTGGTTGTCATTGCTTCACGAAGGAGTATACAACATTTTGCAATCATCAGATATCAGGCGCTCCATCAAAACCGCCACATCAGTGCATAATCAAGAATCTCTTTTGTGATAAAGAAAAATAATAATAAGGATCTGCGGACTGTATCCTGTCAATTGAATACAACCATTCTGGCTTAAATCATATAGGCTGCAACATTAAGAGATCTGGAGATGCTACAATTCCGATTTTAAATTATGCTAATGATGTCATATGCTATCACACCGTCCCAGTATCCAGAATATGTCAAGTAATGACACTTAGGATATCAAATTTCATTACCATGACATAAAAAGGTATGAAACGCTTCTTCATACAATGATTGACAGTTGACTCCAAAATTTCCCCAAGAATGCAACCAAATCCAACAACCTGTTGCTTCAACTGCTCAGTTTTCACCAAGTACCCTCCAACAGTAAGAAGATGAACAGCTAAGCTTCAAGACTATTGAGATGCACGAATTTCTCCAGTGCTTCCAATAATAGCGTTAGAGTCACTCCTCTGATTTTCATCCTTTCTGCTGAATTCCATACCCTGGAAAACAACCGTAGATGACCTATACTTACTGCCAAAGCCAGTCCCAAAGCCCCATCCAAGGCCTAAACCAACCCCACAGCCTCCACCTGTAAAACAACGGTTCAACCCTGAACACTTTGGAGATAATGTAACTGAACAGGCATAAAGCAATTGCTTATAACATATCCATGCGATAAATTAACTTGAGATTTTGCTCAAAGTCAAGAGACAACTTCGCTTACCTGCTCCGAGACCCAAGAAACTCAAAGGCATGCCTACAACAAATAAGTTCCAATTTTCAGATATGGAGGGAAGATCTACCATAATTGATTAAAATAAGATGATCAACATAAAAAGTTGCAAATTAACGGAGCTTTTTCTAAATCAATTTAGCACCCTAAATATAAATATAACAGATAAGACCAATTAAAAGGTAGCTGTTATTTGCAAAATGGATGGCACAAAGACAGGTTCTAACTTGGGTATTAATGAAGAAAAAGCAAAGCTTCAGATCAGCATAATTGAACATTCCTCCACAAGAAGCAAATAAAAATCAAATGGCGAGATGTTTCACATTCCAACAGTCATAGTCAAATCTTGAAAATGTAAAAGAAAGAAAAACAGACATGGGGCACATTCCACCTCAACCAGATTGTTGAATCCTCATTAATGCAAGTACAAGGGTGTCAGGTTACTTGCAATTGCAAGATGATCGGATATCATCCTCTCTCTTGACAACAATTATTGATCAATGGGGAATAATATGTTAGGCTCTTTTAGTTATCTTGTTCATTCGCCACCAAGCATCCTTCCTTCTAGATAGGGTTCTAACCATAGGTATGCATCTTCACTTCACATATTTTATGATAAATCCCTAGCATGTAACAGACGAAGATTGCAGATATACAAACACAGTTGCTCAGATATAGGCAATTCTGTAATCTCATGCAACGTAGCATGTCTCAATTGGTTCATTCTAGAAATGATACATCGTCACCACCTACCAGTCAACAATAAGAGGTAGCACATTGGTTTTTTTCTCCATATTCCTAAAATAACCGACTAGTGCCTGGAGTATATCCTTTTCCAATGAATTTGTCCTTCTACATAAACTATTCCATCAAGGAAACACCAACGAGATCGATAACACCTAAGAGAATCACTAAATACTTTTCCAACCTCAGAATTGGCGAAAGTAAACTCTTTTAGACATCATCACGGTAGCCGCCAATAGATATAGATATCCAAACATCAACAAAAATGTTGGGTCATTTCCTGTGTGTCAGGATTTTCGAATAAAACTAACTAGCACAAATCACAAAACTGACGGTTGATTAAAGAGGAAACGGTCGATCATAAACATAAAAGGTTTGTTCTTTGGGAAAAGGCATACTTGTTATAGCAGAAAGGTTGACATGATAACAGCAAAAATCTCCGTTCTTATAATTCGATAAAAGAACGAAATTCATAGAGGGAAAATAGACCAAGAAAAAAAGCTGACCTCCAAAACCCCATCCTACACCAAAGCCACAGCCAACGCCGAAACCTGGGAAGAAATTGCAAAAGAATGTAAGAACCCAAGAGAGACAAAGCAACTGACTTAACAAAATCCCAAGGAAAAAACTTGAAAGGAAGGAATTGGGCACACCAAATCCAACACCAGCACCATCGAAATTCGTGAGCACCATTCCTTCAAAATTGTTACGGCAGCCAACAGAAGAGCAAAGGGAGGAGGTGGAGCGCTAGTAGGAGGAGGAACTGGACAAAGTGTTAAATTGGACTGGAAAGAAGCTAACAAGGGCTGGGCAGTACAGTTCGGTGGAGGCTAATTAACCCAGCCAGCCATCAGAAAAAAAAAAGGACCAAAACAGAATGGGCCTCACAGCCCTCGCCATTAGTTAAGTCGCTGATTGGCCCCCACTACATTCATAATCCTTGCAATCTGGTGCCAATATATTGTTGGTAGGGCGTATTTAAAAAAAAAAATAGTAAGCCTTGATATATTGAAAGTGAATTAGTGTATTAAAAATAAAAATATATTATTCATTTATAATATATTTCAAACAATTAAAATATAATTACATATAAAATACTTTTTATCTACCGATGCATGTCTCATGCGTTCACATTTTCATATTAATTTTTTTAAAAATAATTTAAATATATATTGATTGAAAGATCTTTTAGAATTTAAAATTTTAAATGTTCTACACTCCTTAACGTTAAATTTAAGGATTTTTTTTAAGGGCATAACCTAAAAAAAATGTATTATCATAAATTTTATTTTACTTTTTTACAAATTTATAATAAGAAAATAAGCATTTAAAATATTTATTCTTTATTTGTCTAAACTAAATTAATTTTTACTTTAATATATTTTGTATTTTTGTTGAGTTATTAACTTGGATGAAAATGATTTTATTGTTTTTAGTTGATTGTCAAATTGTAATGTCAAAATCAACGTTCTAAAAGATGTCAAACATCATTTCAGCCTTCGGCTTAATTGTTACTGGGCCAAACTTATATTCCAACTTATGATCAAATAATCAGCCCAGCCCTTTACTTGTTAGTAAATTCTCCTGGGCCTTGATTTAATTCCAAAAAAAGCCCATGTCTCATCGTTGGGCCCGCATAATGTCTTGTGAAAATTAAGCCCATGCAAACTTAACAAACCAAGCCCGTTTTTCTAATGTGATGTCATTTTTGAGTGTGTTGGTTGTTTCTTTTTCAAATGAGTATGACTAAATGAAAAAGCTACCAACGACTATTTTTTGGGTTGTCTTCTTTGCTTGGTCTTTGTCCTTGCTCTCATCTTCTACCTTATTTCTTTAGAAACCAAAACTTTCAGAAGCTTCATGACCAAAAAACAAGGGCTTTATGGACGTTTTCTTGTCCTTTGTGGAGAGTCAAGACAAGTAAACAACCCTCTTATGGGTTTGTGGAGGAAAGTACACTTCCATGTGTACAAACATGAGAGGAAGATGGAGAGGAGCTCAAATCTTCTCAAATCAAGTCTACTAGCCGTTTTTATTATCCTATTGGAGTTTCAAGATGTGTACAAAGGATTCTAGAAGCTACAAGAGCACAAGAGAGGCATTTTGAAGATTTGGCTACTTGGGCAGTAAGTTTTGTAAGTCATTTGACACCATATCTCAAGCTCTCTTTTGGAAAAAGGCTCTCTTTTGTCTCATTCTTCAATAGATCCGTTGGGAGCCTTTGAGTACATTATAAATAGGCCATTTCCTTCCTGAAAGTGAATCAAGGCAAACAATTGAAGATTGGGCTAATTGAGTTGAAGCTTGCTAATTGTGCTTAAACACCTTTGTGAGATTTTTGTGCAAAACTTGTAATCAAGAGTGAGTCACTTTTGGGTTGTTGAAAATTCTTCCTTGAGTGAGATTGGGTTGATTTTACTCAAGGGGTTGTAAAGGTTTGAAACTTAAGCCTTTGAAAAAGCTTTGGGTATAGGTTAGAGAGTGAGCTTTTGAAAACTCTTGTATAGGTTAGAGAGTGAGCCTTTGAAAACTCTTGTATAGGTTGGAGAGTGAGCCTTGGAAAAACTCTTGTATAGGTTGGAGAGTGAGCCTTGGGAAAACTCTTGTAAAGTTTTGAGCTTGATCCTTAAAAAGCTTAGTTGTAAAGAGGTTGGACTTCACCTTGGAAGAAGTCACTTAGTGGATTTTTGAAATCTCAAGGGGGAGCCTTGAGTAGTGGATGTACCCATAGGTTTTAGGGGGAACCACTCTAATTCTTTGTGTTGCCTTTTGTGTGTAGAGTGCTTTACATTTTCGCACTTGATCATTCCTTTCTTTTCCAGATTTTGGTACGATTTCAGTTACAAAACACAACCTTGTCCTAGTTGCTGTTTGGTGCGAAAAGAGTTACAAAATTCACTATTCTTCTCTATTAGCTCATTTAACTTCCCCTTCTTAGCTAGTTTGGGCCTACAATTTTTTTACTGCCACCATATGAAAAAGAGCAAAAACAAACTTAGATTTACTTGAAAAATTAAAAAAAATAAAAGAATAAGATGGAAACATACCTTAGTGGATATTAAACATAATTTAACATAACATTGGAATTTAAATACTCATGTAAAATGTGATTAACTTTTGATTCAAGATTAAAATTAAAAATTTTGTCATAAAAAATTTTTAAGCATACCAAATTAAAACTACAATCAAATTGGCAAATACTATTGGAAAAAAATAATGACATAAAATGATTTACTTAATATTTTATACATAATAAAATATCATATTTATTTTTTTTTATATAAAAGTCTAGGTTGAGGGGAGGCTCGGACCAAGCCCAAATATCATATTTACTTTAGAAGTAGGACAAAGTGCAAACTAAAAAAAAATACAAGACAAAAATACCCTTACTCAATATTAATATAAAAAATAATAAATGACGTGTTACACACTAATGAATGATATGTAGTCTCCTATAATAATTCTTTGTGTATAGAATTGTAGCATAATACTCCCTAAAGCCGCGCTTACAAGTGAAATTGTAAGCTAGAAATACGCTTACTTAATATTAAGGGTTAAACACCTTTTATATAACAAATAGTGAATGACGTGTCATACATTAATGAATTATATAAATAATAATTTTAACTTTAAAAAAATTGTGTTTTTAATATATTGAGAATCTCCTAATCAGAATGGGATAACATGAAAATAATTAAATAACAAATGAAATCTCCTAATCTATTGATGACATAAGGAAATTACCTTATGGGCTCAAACAAGACCCCCCGGGTCCGAGCTAGCTACAAGACCCCCCGGGTCCAATCTAGCAACAAGACCCCCTGGGTCCAATATAGCAACAAGACCCCTGGGTCCAATATAGCAACAAGACCTCATGGGTCCAATTTAGCAATAAGACCCCCTGGGTCTAATATAGCAATAAGACCCCCCGGGTCCAAGCTAGCAATAAGACCCCCTGGGTCCAAGCTAGCAATAAGACCCCCTGGGTCCAGGTCCACACGACCTCCTTGCTCCTATAAATACACACCAGCTAGCTATAGCAAAGGTACGCAAACATAATTTGCAACTCCTCTCTCTCTCTCCCTCTTGAGAACTAAAAGCCAAGTTCTAACTTAGGCATCGGAGTACCTCCGGGGTCACACACCCTGGACACCCCCGGTGTCCTTTTTTCTTTTCTCTCTCTTGTCCTGCAGGCATCAGAGCTTTACAATCTTGCCACGTTGTGGCATCATTCACCAGGTAAATTTCCNAACATGGATTTGAAGAAAGCATTAGCTGCTAAAGGCCCTGAGAATGAAGATGATCTAATGGAAGAAATCGTTAAGCAAATTAATGTGGAGGATGCACTAGCTCTAACAAAATCCCAGTTAGATGCAGTAATCTACAATGAGGGAATACCAAAATTTGAAGGAGAAGAAGAATAGCAAATTCAAGAGCTAGAAGATCACTCCTCCATACATAAAATATAAAGAATCAAAAAGGGCTCGAAGTTAGAAGCATTGCAGGTTCTTCTCTTCCATTAAATGATTTCTTAAGTTTTTTTCCGGAAGGTTCTGACGTACATGACCCCCCGGTCTTGTATGCAAGACCTCCCTGGTCTTCTCAATCAAAAAAAAAAAAGAGAGAAAAAAGACCTCTCTAGTCTTGTAAAAAAAAAGACCCCATGGTCTGTTCAACAAAAAAAGAGAAAAAAGAAGAAGACCCCCCTGTCTTGCTCTTGAGTTTTTCTAAAAAAAAATTCTCTTGCATACAAGACCCCCCTGGTCTTATTCTTGAGTTTTTCTAAAAAAAATTCTCTTGACATACAAGACCCCCCTGGTCTTATTCTTGAGTTTTTTTCAAAAAGAATTCTCTTGACGTACAAGACCCCCCGGTCTTATTCTTGAGTTTTTCTAAAAAAAATTTCTTGACGTACAAGACCCCCTGGTCTTATTCTTGAGTTTTTCTAAAAAAATTCTCTTGGCATACAAGACCCCCCTGGTCTTATTCTTGAGTTTTTCTAAAAAAAATTTCTCGACGTACAAGACCCCCCTGGTCTTGTTCTTGAGTTTTTCTATAAAAAAAATTCTCTTGACGTACAAGACCCCCCTGGTCTTATTCTTGAGTTCTTCTAAAAAAAATTCTCTTGACGTACAAGACCCCCCTGGTCTTATTCTTGAGTTTTTCTATAAAAAAAATCGCTTGACGTACAAGACCCCCCTGGTCTTGTTCTTGAGTTTTTCTAGAAAAAAGGAAGAAGAAAAAAAAGAAAAAAATTTTGACGTGCGAGACCCCTCCGGTTTTATTCTTGAGTTTTTTTTGGAAAGTCTTGGCATACAAGACCCCCCCGGTCTTGTACGCTAGACCTGGTCCTGTACTCAAGCCATAATTACCCCCGGGTCTTGTGCACAAGTCCTCCTGGTCTTATGAAACAAGAGCCCCTTCTCCAAATCAAGATTTCGTTTATAAGACTCACTTCTCGAATCAAGGTCTTGTTAACAAGACTCCTTGGTCGGGTCAAAGTCTCAAGATCTTGTTTACAAAATCCACCATTCTACAAATTCTGGGGATACCTAAAAAAACTTCCCTTTATCATTTGCTGTTTATTTTGGTTAATAGGTAGCTGAACCAGCACATATGGTGAATATAACCTTTCATTCAACAAAAAGCACAGTGGCAAAAGGCCATGGAGCCTATCAAAGCCATAAAAGCAAGACAACGAAAGGCCGTGTAGCCTGTGCAAGACATAAATCTAAGACGACAAAAGGCCATGTAGCCAATTCCAGTCGTAAGACGACAAAAGGGCCATGTAGCCAATTCCAGTTGCAAAAAATAAGACGATCTAAAGAAAAGATAGCGTAATAAAAGACGATCGAGGCGATAAAGCCCAAGTAGGTCGCACATTAAAAAATAAAATACGACCAAGACCAAGTAGTCAAAGAACAAAGGTCGCATGTCTGAAAAACATATAAAGAAGGTATCCACTCTAGAGATCCTCTTTATATCCAGTTCATATTGTATAAAGAAGGAAAGAGCCAAAATGGGATTAATATGACCTTAATAAAAATGCAACCTCTGTCTTATAAGAGGATCGTTTGCACTGGGGGCTATGTGAGTCCCCAAGTCCCAACGAGTTCGAGTAGATCTTACATGAGTCATTTGAAGAGCTTATATTTATGAAATATAGCTCGCAAACTCAATAAGATCAACTCTCAAACTCATACATATCGAAGATCGAGATTAAATCGGCTAGACAAGGCGATTTAATGCTTGAAAGAAACTGGAACACAAAAATACGTCTTAGAGAGAATAAACTCTGAGGGAAATTGCTACACAACAACCCTCAGAGTTGGGGGCTAGTGATGACATAAGGAAATTACCTTATGGGCTCAAACAAGACCCCCCGGGTCCGAGCTAGCTACAAGACCCCCCGGGTCCAATCTAGCAACAAGACCCCCTGGGTCCAATATAGCAACAAGACCCCTGGGTCCAATATAGCAACAAGACCTCATGGGTCCAATTTAGCAATAAGACCCCCTGGGTCTAATATAGCAATAAGACCCCCAGGGTCCAAGCTAGCAATAAGACCCCCTGGGTCCAGGTCCACACGACCTCCTTGCTCCTATAAATACACACCAGCTAGCTATAGCAAAGGTACGCAAACATAATTTGCAACTCCTCTCTCTCTCTCCTTCTTGAGAACTAAAAGCCAAGTTCTAACTTAGGCATCGGAGTACCTCCGGGGTCACACACCCTGGACACCCCCGGTGTCCTTTTTTCTTTTCTCTCTCTTGTCCTGCAGGCATCAGAGCTTTACAATCTTGCCACGTTGTGGCATCATTCACCAGGTAAATTTCCCAATTTATCATCTATTATGTGCCAAAGAAGATATTATAAAAAATTTATAGAAAATAACTAAAAAAAGTTTACCATAATATAAAGAACGAAATTCTTGCAAAATTAATATATTAAAATATATTTTTCATATAATAACCGTTATAATAAAAAATAATAAGAAATTAAATATTAGAATAATTATTAAATTTTATAAAAAAATTAAACAAACAATAAGAACCAAAATATTATTTATGTAATATATTGCAAAACAGAAAAATTAAAGTTGGTTTTTAGGGTAAAAATTATTATTTTTTAAGAAGTTTGACATTTATGAATCTCCCAAATAGAATATTATCATATTAAAATAGTCAAATAACCAATATATAGATAAAACTCTATCACGTATCAAAGAAGATACTATAGAAATTTAGGCATTGAAATATTATAGAAAGAACTATAATGACTTTCGAAAATTAACTTAGAATTAATCTGAATAAGATAATAAAATAAAATATAGCCAAAAAAGGAAGGTTGATAAGCCTTGAAATGTTTACATAATGTATTCTACCAAAAAGGTCTTCAATGATAATAATTTAAAAGGTAAGATAGTAATTTAAGCAAAATAATTCATACTCAATATAAATACAAATATGGAAGAAGATTATCTAATAATTTCTTCAGATTGAGGTGTAAATCTCTAGATTGAGGAAGTGATCTTTGAGGGATTTAAGTGAATAAATTTTAGTGGTAAAATTGTTGATCTTGTTTTCTTTTTATAGTTATATTTTAGAGGTAAAAATTTTAATGTATTAGAGAGGACATTAGGTGCGTCTGCATTAGAGAGGACCAGCCTACTACTGTAGAAGTTGTGCCTCTCGCTGCATTCATGTATCCCGGGGATTTAGTTTGGTAGTGTAGTGTGATTATCATGTTGCTCTATCATCTCCTTTGTTGCTGTTTTTGGTCCACCTTCATAGTATTTGGTGCGGGATTATGGTCTGTAATATTTAGCTGTTCTTTGATCCTCTGGCAGGTTTGAGTTGTGGTCTGGATTGTTACTACTGGTAGTGCAATTCATGCCTAAGTTCTACTTACCTAGTCAGCAAACTTGTTATTATTCGGACTATGTGATTTGTTTGGCTGGATGTGTTTAATATTTGATAATATCAACTATGTTTTCCGGCACAGAAAAAATAATGCCCATGGCCTTTTATATTCCAAACACGGCTAAATTCTGATGGCTTACTGTTTGAATTGCAAATAAACTATCCGAAATTTGGATCAAATACCTGGTTCTAGAAAATCCTTTTGTATTCAATCCAACAGCAAAATTGGTGCCGTTTGGTACGTGTTTCAAGTCACATCCCTCAGTCACGTACTCTTGTTCTACTGGCTTGGTGTTGGTATTCGGCTGCCCTTAGTATGACATACTTCAATCAGATTAATTACAAACACTTCCAGCGATTGAAAGTTATTTTTTGATACTAGAAGGCGATTGAAAGTTACTGACGCTATTTGAATTAGACTGAGGGGTTAAATCAAGTTGATTAAAAGTTCGAGCGGTGAAATTTAAAACTTTTAATATCAGGTGTAATCTTGTGTTGAGCAATCGTTGGAGGTTTTAATAAAATTTTCCAATCCTTGCAGCTTTTACAGAAGTAATAAAGGCCATTTTTCCCCCTTATTTGCAGAGGGTAATAGCAGAACTGTAACACGGCAATATCAGTTTGTCCATATAACAGCAGAGTCTCAAATTATTAGTGGTCAAGGTAAGTAAAACTGACTGTACATCTATGCTTAGTTGATGATATTTCGCCTGTACCTGAAAGACTGAAGTGTAACTTGGTCTTGCAGCTACCCTTAATCACTGCCAAACCAGAGCTAGAAGTACTCAAGAGCATGAGAAACTGCAACTTTATAAAGTAAGTATTGACTTTGAACATGTTCTGTCTCATCGTAATGAGAAAACTGCAACTTCATAAACTGCAGCAGTCCCTAATAGTCTAATACCAAGTTGTCTGCAGACTTCCGCCAATAATCTTATAGTCAAATGCTCAAATCTTTTATATCATACTAGTATGTAGAATATAGAAAATTACTCAACACAAACAACTCTTTTATTTAATTTGAATGTTTCTCCCAACCACAAGTGACTTGTAATTGTGCTGCCTCCCAATTACGCTACAAAAGAAGAACCTTCTCTTTTAGTTTTTTTCACAGACCCTTTCAGCTCCAAAATTGTTTACTGGTGGAGGGGAAGACCAATTACAATGCCAATTGCAACTGTTTTATCCTTTGTACGAAGACTGAATCTGCCTAGTTGCCGGATATCTTCAAACTTCTCAATGCATATCAAATTGTTTACCTGAATGCGGCAGATAACCAGAGCTCCATTATTCACCGAGTAGACTTTCTTTGGGATAGGTTGCTTTGTCTCCATATCAATTTGATGCATTAGCTCAGCAATCTCACATTCCTCCACAATGGAGTGAATGTGCAAAATAGCCTTATACCCAGCTGAAAATACAAACTTGTCTGGCAATTCATGGATTTTTAACTGGGCAACAAACTCTGTAACAGCGCCTATTGGATTTGCAACACTTGATAGAACAAAACCAAAGAATATATCGGTATCATCAATCCCGGATAATCTGATCGCCAGATTTTCTGCAGGCCCTGCACGTCTAACCTTCTTCTCACCACAATAAACAGCAAGCACTTTGACTGGAGTGTTATTAGGCATCACCAACAAGGAATCACCCTCAGTCACAGTTCCAGATTCCACTTTGCCCATAACAACAGTTCCCATGTCTTTGTATTTGCCACTGATGGGCATCCTGAAAGGACCACTGGGATCCGGTGGAGGCACTTCAACGGCATCAAGGGCTTCAAAAAGACTCGGGCCTTCCCACCAAGAGCATACACCTCTATCCATTCTTGTTTTCATATTTGTACCTAGCAGACCTGATATTGGAAGAACCTGGATATCTTTGCTCACATTGTAGCCGGAACGCTTAAGGAATCCTCTCATCTCTTTCTTAATTTCCTCATATCTTTGTTGTGACCAGTTCACTGTCGGGTCATCCATTTTATTGATGACAACAATCAGTTTCGACACACCAAAGGTTTTTGCAAGCTGAGTGTGCTCGCGAGTCTGCCCACCTCTCTTATATCCAGCTTCAAATTCTCCTTCTCGAGCAGAAATTACCAATACACCAACGTCTGCTTGGGAGGCTGCGCTGATCATGTTTGGGACGTAACTCTTATGCCCTGGTGAATCCAAGATGGTAAATCTAGTTTTCTCTGTTTCAAATGCAGCTCTTCCAACCTCTACTGTTTTGCCCTTAGCCCTCTCCTCTTCATTGGTGTCCATTATGTACGCCATGTACCAGCTTTCTCTGCTTTTCTCCTTGGCTTCTTTCTCATATTTCTGGATTGTACGATCATCAACTTGGCCAGTAAGAAAAAGTATCTGCCCTCCCACTGTCGATTTACCCGCATCAACATGGCCGATCAAAACCACACTCAGATGTCGCTTCTTATTTTCTTCTTCAATCTCATCCAAAGATGTCGCAATTTGTGCAGGTGTGGGATTATCAATCTGCAGCAAGCGAAGCTCCTCTTCCATATCTACCATGACAACAAACAAGTTAAGCCCAGATATTCTCTTTGTTTAGAAGTTAGAACACTTAAAAGCCTATATATACTCTTGTATAATAAAAAGCCTATTTATACATACACTATTAGTCTCAAGTGGCGTTGCGTATAGAAAAATAGTCAACTTTTATACTAAGCCGGTTTTGGACTTTACACAGACAACATATAATTCCAACTCCTATGCTTTTCGACAAAAATCAATTACTATAATAATACGATATACTATTTGGTGTCATGAGGAATAGACAACAAAGGATTCAGTAACTTACTTGTAGAATTCGATCAATCCTCCGTTGAGTAAAATCGGCAGGAGTAAAATGAGCAAGAGTAAAATCTCCGAATATGGCTCTTCGTTGAAAAAATAATACCTCTTGTATTGAATAAAGTTATGTGTCCAATTTAACCATAGAAGAGCTATTTATACTAGCACTTGAAGCCCCCAGGTCGGCCACCGAATCCATTGGTAGATTGGATTTGTAAAACCCTCCTAAATTTGGGCTAGACCGTAATTAAAATAATCAACCAATAAACAGTCCAAAGCCGACACAACTAATAAATAATAAACCCAAATTAGTCGATATTAATTAAACAAAACAAGCCCAAGCCGGCAAACCTAAATTTTACCCCCAAACCCCTGTCTCCCCACGTCGAGATTGAACCTTGGACGTCCAAACTTAGACCGAGGGAACCAAAAAAAGACCTAATTAACAACCCAGAACATCCATAAATCCACCTTGCAAGAAACCAGGCGCGCGGCTGCTTCACGAGATTGGCTCGTCTCCGAAGAAAAAAATAATTGAACGAGCCCGTACCACGTTCCTTGATTAAATAAAACGGACCGTAAGCTGCTCTTCTTTTGGTTCAAAAAAAAAAGTTGGCTCTTTGAACAGAACGCACAAAAAGTTCTTGATTTCAGCCGGAAAATACAAAACCTGACTTCAATACGATTGGAATAGTGGCCCCTGGCCTTTTATATTCCAAGCACGGCTAAATTCTGTTGTCATACTGTTTGAATTGCAAATAAACTATCCGAATCTTGGATCCAATACCTGGTTCCAGAAAATTGGCACGGCTCTTCTGATATTCTACAGTAGTACCTAAAGTTGCCTGGTTTCACAATCATGTACACTTCCAACGAGCCAATGATCTTATAGTCAAATTCTCAAATCTTTTAAATTATGGTAGCGTTAGCATTTTGTAGGCACTTTACCGATATTTGACCATGCCCATTGGTCAACGACAAACTCTTTTTTTACCCTCATGCTTTGTATAACGTTGAAGGCGGAATTCTTAAACCTGCTTTATACGATTGATTATAAAATTGTTGGAATAAAAAGATAGATACACCCACAATGGGGTATACGGATATGACTAGTTGTAGGGGCCTCAACTAATCAGGCAACATAATCAGTTCACCCACAAGGGGTGCAGGATGATTACTGCTTTGCTGTAAAGTAAAGTGGAGGAATAATATCAACAACCAGGCAACTATGTTTTTCCTATAAACTGCTTATCCGATGGGTGACAATGCAAGTGTTTGGAAAAACCAACAGAGACATATACAGGAAACATTGAGAGTACAGAACAGAGGGTTTAGGTTGTGGAGACTCGGAAGTCGATCCAACTAACCGTGACGACTTCCACCGACCGGTAAATCGAGCTAAGCTCCCGATCCTGCTTCCGCTGTATCGCTAGGAAATATAAGTAAGTTTCATGCACTATGAATTCCTTCATTGGTAGCGGAGCTGAAAGGCTCGGTTTCTGGAATGACTGGAAATATAATGATATGCCTATCATGAGATGTATATCGTATAGAATAAGTTTATACATATTTTTTTATGTGCATATCATGAACAAAAACCATGAAGAAATCTTGTGCTTGTTGAACCGAAAAAGTCGAGAATAACTCATCTGGAGTCCGCTGCTCACGGCGGCGCAGAGTCTGCATGGTGGTTCCCGGCTTGTTAAGAGCCTCCCTAAAACCTGTGATGGTGACGCATACCTCTGGTGGCTGATGGCTGCTGTCAGGACATGCAAAGTGACACCTGTGGTGTTCTTCCCCTCCCCCTCTAACGATGTCTTCAGCTGCATAACTTAAGAATGTCTAAGTATTTTTTTTTTTTGTTATCAAGGAGGTGAAGACTTCTTTGGGTTTAGCCTTTTTTTTTTGTCTTGGCAGTAAGATTTTTTTCTGCTATGTGTGGAAAATAAGAGTGATGAAGAAGGGACAGATTATTTGAGAACCTTTTTTATCCTTTTTTCTGATTTTTTTTAAAAAAATTGGTAACCTTATGCATGCGCAGTGTAGTGTTGTGCAATGTGAAGGATTGGTTAACAGTATTGTGCTCTGTGTTCTTTTTTTTGGAAAGTGAGGATAGTGCATGCTTGGGAATATTTTTTTGAACAAGATGGACGTTGGGAACAATTTTGAATATAGATATGCGTGTTGGTCTCCCATGCTCTGCTCCAGCTCATTTTTTTAAAGAAATAAATGCTCTCTCTTTTTTTATGTGTACGCGTGAACTTGCAAGCGGGTACACCGTACATGCGTGTTATTTTTTTTAGGGAGCACCAGTGTTTCTTTAAATGTTTTTTAAAAAAAGAAACACCAGACTAGGTCGATAGTTTGTTCAAGTAGTATCGCAATTAACATATATACTTTGTGTATATTTGATGCTGTGATGATATGCTTCCTATGTTAATTAGTTTAACATCGTAAAATTAAATGTTTATTAGTTTGACATTTAATATATGTGTTAATTTGTTTGACACCAAAAAAAAAATTATGCTTCAACAAATAAGTTGGATGAAAGCATAATTAAAATGCCTGTCTTAGTTAGTTAGTTGGGCTAATTTTCTTTATGTATTTAACCTTAGGAAGAAGATTGGGAACATAGTGAACTTTCGATTCCGGGTTAAACATATGTCTATTAGCTTAATTAATTATAGCTTTGCATAATAATATGTATGTGAACATTAATTCCTTGTATTTTAAGATTCGAATTTTTTTGGTCTTTATTCTTTTGTGTAAAAAAAATTACTACTGCTGTAAGTGTAATTATCGAGCAGCTCAACAAAAGGTTGAAGCTGAATGGCAATAATTATGAAGTCTGGAGTGCAAAAATCCAGTATGTGCTGGAAGAGCAAGAGGCTCTTGAGGCAATCAATCATGTCATGAATGAGCCTGAAGCTGGGAATACAGCTCAGCACAGACGTGAGCGTGAGACATATGATACTTGGAAGAAAAAGGATTCCACTGCTCACAAAACGTTGTTGAGTATAGTGGAAGAAGTTTTTTTCTTTGGACTGCAAGGACATTCCAACGGCTGTGGCCATGTGGAATGCTTTGAGGACAAGTTACAGTACCTTGTCTGTGACAAAGCTGAGGTCTTTGACCATCAAGTTTGATTCCTACAAGAAAAATCCTGGTCATACTATATATATATATAAAAAAAAGCATATGAGGCATATGGCCAATATGATCAGGGAATTAAGGAATTCTGGACATGTTCTGACTGATGAGCAGTAAATCCAAGCAGTCATACGTTCTTTACCCGATGATTGGGAGCAGATGAAGATGCATCTAACTCACAATATTCGAATCGCCAATCTGGTAGATGTCTGGAAACACCTTGAGCTAGAGGAGGAAAGGCTTGAGGCTAGAAAGCCACAAGCTGAGTTGCATATGGCAACTTCCAAGGCCAAGGGTGGTTCGGAGAGGAAGAATTAGGGAAAGAAAGCTGGGCCAGCTCAGCCCAAAAAGAAGCCCGAGACAGGACAACAAGGCATTAAGAAACGTGGTGGAAATACCAATAAAGCACATATAAAGTGCTTTAAGTGTAACCAAAAGGGTCACTATGTTCGTGAATGCACTAAGCCTAAGCAAAAAGTATTTTCACTTACTTGTGCTAGTGAACTTTGTGTTTCTAGCTCTGTTTTTCTGACTGAATCTAATCCTTTGTGGATTGTAGACTCAGGAGCCACGGACCACATAGTGCGGGAACATGATGCCTTTGTTGACTTTCGGCGAGTTACACATGGAACAAAGTGGATATATGTAGGCAATGATTCAAAGGTTGTTGTAGAAGGAATTGGATCATACAAGTTAGTCTTACGTGGTGGGCGAGACCTTCTTCTACATGATATTCTCTATGCTCCTTCGATTCGTCGAAACATTATTTCCGTCAAGACTTTATCTAGTTTGGGTTTTTCTTTTTTTATTTCATGACAACTCTGTTAAGTTGACTTTGGGTTCAACTTTATTTGGCTTTGGTTATATGACTGAAGGTTTTTATGTTATGGATTTGGATGATATTCATAATAATGCTTTCTTTTCCATGATTGTTTCTTCGTGTAATTATGACGTTGATACAAACTTATGGCATGCTAGACTTGGTCATATTGGCCAACAAAGGATGCAAAGGCTAGCAAAACAAGGTTTGCTTCCAAGCATCGAACAAGTGGAATTGTCTACTTGTGAATGTTGTCTAGCTGGAAAATCACCACGAAAACCTTTCGGTAAAGCGACTAGAGCCAAATTTCCTTTGCAATTGGTCCATTCGGACATCTGTGGGCCCATGAACATTAGGGCCAGGCACGGAGCCTACTATTTCATCACATTTATAGATGACTATACTCGGTGTGGTTATGTCTATTTGATTTCCCACAAATCAGAGGCATTAACGTGCTTTCAATGCTATATGAGCTTAGTGGAAAATCAATTGGACCGAAAGATTAAGGCCATTCGAACTGATCATGGTCGTGAGTATCTCTCGGCCCAATTTAAAGGCGTTTGTGATACGAAAGGGATAGCTCATCAGTTGACCATTCCCTACACTTCTCAACAAAATGGTGTTGCGGAGAGACGAAATAGAACACTCCTTAAAATGGTTTGGTCAATGATGGCACAAGCTCAACTACCCATTACCTTTTGGGGTGGTGCTCTATTAACAGCTGCCTATGTACTTAACCGAGTGCCTACCAAATCAGTTGCAACCATTCCATATGAGTTGTGGACGAATAGTCTTCCCCGACCTAAGTGTTTTAGTAACCTTGGAAGTTGTGCTGCTTATATACATTATTTCTCTCTACTTGGCAAGATGTGCCTTCAGAGGACGACAAGTATCTTATGAGATACTCACTAACCTCAAGGGTTATATGTTTATAAGCCAGCAAAACAGTGGGAGCGTAACTGAGTGTAAGCCACAAGATGTCACATTCTTTATGAATGAGTTTCCTAAGAAGGGTGAGGTAGGTTAAGACCTATCTTTATTTGAGAAAGAGGATTAAGACGTGCAAGGATTACTTCATTCGAGTGAGAGGATTTTAACAGATGATGAATTAGTTTCTCATCAATAAACTTCCTCATCATCAAGTCCGAATAAAAGTAATCTTGTTGTTCCAAGTGGGAGCGATAAAGATAGATCTTGTTCTAAGTGGGAGCGAGATTAACGTTTTAATCCGAGTGGGAGCAATGTTGATTCAAATGGGAACAACATACCTGAATCACAATTCAGTGTGATTCTCATAAAATATTGGGTCTTTTATGAAATTCCTACGAAATGAGCCTAGAAGAGGTTTTCTCAAAATTCTTCTAAAGGAAAATGGACAAAAGCAATCGAAGAAAATATGGAATCAATGAGAGTCAATAAAGTTTAAGAACTGATTATTCTCGTTGAAGGACACAATGTCATTGGGAACAAATGTGTTCGCAAAAGCAAACTCAAAGCTGGCGGTATAGTTGAGAAATTTAAGACTCAACTAATAGGTAAAAGGTACATAAAGAGATAGATTACAAGAATCAATCTCATTTTCTGTGAGTTTTACCTATGTATGGATGTTTCTAGCTATTACTTCAAACTTAAAACCTTGGATCACGTCAAACGGATGTAAAAATTGCCTTTCTCAAATGGAGATTAAAATGAAACAAACTGTGTTTCATTGAAGAGGACCACAAACATAAGGTTTGTAGACTTCAAAGTCTATATTGGTCTTCTAATCCTCAAGGCATGTACCAAGTAAGTTTGTAATTAACATATAGTATGTATATGACATACTTGTAGCTAGAAATGATATAGAGTTTAATCAACAAGGTAAAAGACCTAGTTGTCATCTCAATCGAGATAGATGATATGGATAAAGATTGCATATAAGCTTGAAATTAAGATTTGAAGAAATTATTTCAAGAATTATTGTATTTCTTCTAAGAGAATTATACTAATAAAGGTTTGAAATAATACAATATGCATCAAAGTAATACTATCTAAACTCCTATCAATAAATGCCATACTTTAAGAAATCGTGTGTCCTAAGACTCCTGATGAGAGTGATGAATAAGCCAAGTTCCATAACAAAGCGCAATCGGAAGTTTGTTGTGCACTATAGTGTATGATAGACTAGATATTGGTTAAGCAAATGGCTTAACAGATAGATGTCAATCCGACCTAGGCCTAGCACATTACAAGCAGTTAAAAAAAAAAAAGATCATTGATGTCTAAAGAATTTTGCTGATTATATCTTTGTCACCAAGCAAGGAAAGGTCCTTGTTGGTTGAATACACAAGTCTTGATCATGTAAAAGATCTAGATGGTAGAAAAGTCTACATCTGGATATATATCTCCTTACTAAATGATGGCGCCATATCATAAAGTAGTAAGAAATAATCATGTGTATTATTGTCTATGATTGAGGCCAAATGTGTGGCTCTCGCTTCAGCAGTATAAAAGTCATTTGGTTGAATGAGTTCTTGGATTATGTGATGGATAATGCATAGAACACTGATCTAGTGTTAGTCGACTATGACAGTGAGGCTGCAATTTCATTGCCAAGAATGGTTAGTTTCACCAAATAAGTAGACATCTGATACAACTATGGAGATGGCATTGTTGTATGCAAGGTTGTGAATGTGAAGTATCTATCTATAAGAGACAAGTGATCAGATGCACCGTTTAAGCTTTTGCCTCGGGATGTGTTTGTGTAACACATTAGGCATTAAAATCGTGTAGGCTTAAGTACTTCACTTTATGCTTATCATTTTCCCAAAACTCACAACCTGTGTTTAATGTTCCTGCTATCAAATAAGTTGATTTACATACATATATATGGATGAATGTTATGTACATTCTTCATTTATTTGTTTACGAGTATGTCGAGTAGACACGAGGTTAGCCCTCTCACACGGGTAACCGCCTCCATATCTTAGTGATAAGTGGAGAAGAGACATATTTTAAGCGAAATTATCAGACGGATAATTTGAGAGCTTATGGCTTAAAATTATGAATGTCTACTGTATAATGACAGAAGGTCCATTTTAACGGTGGAATACATTCACCAAGTCTACTTAGTGGGCCAGATGTGAGTTCAAGTTTATGTGTAGATCGAGGAACTCAAATTTGGACACATATGGTGTCTAAATATCATCTGTACAGCATTCCTTTATAGAAAAGACATACGCTCCACTGGAAAGGAGAAAATGCTGTAGCACATGTTTCATACCATGTGCGGGTTTTGTTGACCAAATGGGTTAACATAAGTTTAATCTCCGCTTATTGTTGTGTGAGACCCAGAGCCTTTATGGTGGCTCTATCGTGTACCCTCAGGACTCCGATCAGGTACTTGAGATTCAACTTGATGTTTGCTATCTTAGTGTATTGCCAAAGGACCATGGACATTGATTCGGTCTGGCGGGATATGTCTAGAAAAGCAAGTTAAGTTGAGTTAAGAGGATCGTGAGAAGAGGAAGATCATTGACCGAAATCACATTAGTTTGTATTCACCGGTGCACCAGTTATGACTTATGGTTATAATTGTGAATACAATGTATCTTAATAAGAGAGATCTTTGGCAGATTTCTAATGTGATTTATGATCTAGGGTACTTGCGTACTTTCTGATCTACTTAAATTTTTGTGAGAGGCTATATACTCCTAACAGATGTATAGCATTTGACTCTCAGAGTATGCTGGTCGCACAATCTACTTCCCTGTATGAATTTCTGTGATTCTCAGAGAATTTGTTTCTCATGATTATTGTATGTATGCACTCCCATTATGTGTGAGTGGGAGATGTTGGAATAAAAAGATAGATACACCCACAATAGGGTACACGGACATTACTGGTTGTAGGGACCTCTACTAATCAGGCAACATAATCCGTTCACCCACAAGGGGTGCAGGATGATTATTGCTTTGCTGTAAAGTAAAGTGGCGGAATAATATCAACAACCAGGCAACTATGTTTTTCTTATAAACTGCTTATCCAATGGGTGATAATGCAAGTGTGTGGAAAAACCAACACAGACACATACAGGAAACATTGAGAGTACAGAATAGAGGGCTTAGGTTGTGGAGACTCGGAAGTCGATCTAACTAACCGTGACGACTTCCACCGACTGGTAAATCGAACTAAACTCCCGATCCTGCTTCCGCTGTATCGCTAGGAAATATAACTAAGTTTCCTGCATTATGAATTCCTTCAAAAATAATTAGCCATTGACAGAGACCACGACTAAGAGGATATACTAGTTCTAGTTTCGTTTGACAATGCTTTAAATATTTATATTGGATTAAGTACCAAGTTACAATCAATATAAGCCACCAGCTTAGGGTAACTCAGTCCTAACACCAGTAATCAACTATTATGATTTTCGACAAAAAATCAATTACTATGATAATATGATATAATATTTGGTGCCATAAATTTTTGGCCGCTCATAAATTTTGTTTTCTTCGACTCATTTCCCCAAAGTAGCCTGGACGTCATATCAATGGTTGTGTTAAGTGGATCACAAAATCGTAATCGAATCTCTTGGAGATTGTTTTGAAAGTAAAGTAATACATTTTGGACTGGACAATGTGTGCAGTGATAATGTCGGGAAATAAATTAATCCTTTCGAGTGAGTGGAAAGTGCTATTATCCCAAACAAAAAAAAGTGTTTTGATCTACATCTAGACCTGACAATTCGTGTTGTCGTGTCGGGATGAACAGGTAATCGGGTTCTAAATCTTCAACCCGACCCGACCCATTTAATAATCGTGTCGTGTCGTGTCCAATCCGTTTATTATCGTGTCGGGTTCGGGTTGACCCGTGGGTTACCTATTAAGTCTAACAAGACTAAAAATGAGTTTGAAATTTTTCTATTTTGCGTATTTTTAAGCAAATAGGCATATAATTAGTTTTTTTTATACATCAAAAAAATTATAAATTGTAGAATCATAATATAATAATACTTTAAAGCATTTATATAAGTATTTTTGGATAATTTTAGTAACTTTAGCCTTAAATATTGGATAAGTCTTATATTAAATCAGTAAAATATCTATACCCTAAATATAATCGGGTCATAAACAGGTACCTATCGGGTTGGCGGGTCAACCCGCTACCTGACCTGCTAATTTTCGTGTCGTGTTGGGTCGACCCATTTAACTAAACGGGTTAGAAATCTCTGACCTATACCTGCTAATTTCGTGTCGGGTTGTCGTGTCAATACCCGTTTTGCCAGGTCTATCTACATCCTCCAGCCTGTAAAAGCCTAATGGTTCTTGTTCTTTTTGATTTGATTCACCCGACAATATTACATCTTTTTTTACCTGCTTTTTGGGTGGGAATGATGGGTTTAGAACCATTCATTCATGATATTAGAAAATATGAAATAGACGGGGTACATATGCTCGTTTCTTCTTCTTTTTTTTTTCCTCAGCTTAATAATTTTGACATTTGAAACATAATCGAAATGCTGATTTTCCAACTATTAAAAGGAAACGCAATAATGCAGACTCTCGATGGGAGACAATCATGCCAGACATACTGCCAACACATTTTAATCTTGTTGTTGTAAAGAAATAAATTGGAAATTTTTCGAGCTATCACTGGCTGGGAACATCACCTGCAGAAACCTGAAGGGATCCTATTGATGATGTGGCTCTACAAAAGTGCATGTCTGTTGTTGCAATTTTTAAATTAATAGGAAAGTTTGAAGGGAGAACTTCAGCATTTCTTCGAAGTGGCAAGACCGTTAGAATTTTATGTTTTACTTACATCCTGCTATCTGACTAATTTACGGGGGACTGACTACTCCAGAATTTTTTTTTTTTTTGTCGAAAGGGTAAATAGACTGACTAATCCAGAACGTCCTTTGTAAGAGCCAACATTTGCATTGTCTTTCTTTTCCTCTATTTCTTTTCTTGGTGAAACTTTCTTTTCCTTTATTGATTGTTGTTATTTGTTATGGCCTACTTGGTACTTACTCTGTTGCTCGCTTTTGGATAGTAACATACATTTTCTGCCCCCCACAAAAAGAAATAAAAAACGAAAAGGGCACAGAGCAATTCTGGAATTCTGGATAGTCATCGAACTTATTTTGATAAGAACTCAATAACTCCTACTTAACTAATATGAAGAAACCGGTACATAATCTCAGCTAAGTGGCATGACAAAAGACTAAAACAAACAACCAAACCGATCAACAACTCTTTTATCTGCTGCTTCCAATCAAACAGATTCATCTCACACTATAAGGTTGTGTAGTGTTGTGACCTTCCTAATAGTGCCACACAACAAACATCCCAATAATCCAGCCATCCGCCGTAGTTACGCTTATTCTTCTTCACCGTACACACACTCATTCACAGACAGAAGCACATCATCATCACATTGAACGGTGACGTTTTCAAGGCACAAGCTTGTAAGCTTTCATCCTGTCTATCCAAGTCTTCACCGAATTCTTAGAATTCCTGAACCCAACAAAGCCATGCTCCTTGCTCTTGTTCATGCTCGACACAAAAGCATCACCACCGAAGATAACATCCGGGAACCAGAATCCGGCCACGTCCTCCAGCTTACTGGGTAGCAGGTTATGCTTCTTCACAATCTCATCCCACACGGGTCCTTTCCCTTTCATCCTCTCCACCAACGTCACCCTCTCCGCCTTCTCATCGAACCCGTACTCCTTAATCCCGAACTGATCCGCAATCACCTTCCACATATGCTTCCACTTGAAGAAATCCCCGTTGTGGATGTTAAACGCTTCGTTCTTGGCATTCGGGTCGACGCAGGCCCATATCTCGTGCTCCGCGATCAGAGCCGCATCCGACCCGATCGCGTAGCAGTTCCACGCCTCTTTCGTTCCGGGGAACATGAAGGGAGCCCCCTCGTGCTTGCATATCGCGGCGTAGATGGCGAGGGCGCCGATGATGTTCATGACGCTGTTGGGGGAGAACCCGAATATGATGTCGGGTCGGTGGACGGACCAGGTCAGGCCTTCCTTCTTCTTCACCATCTCGAACATGATGTCTTCCTGCGTGTAGTAGAAATTGGGGACGTTTAGCCTTGGGAGATCCTCCGGGTAGGGTTGCTCCCGGTCCTGGTTCTCGAAGAACAGCTCGAAGGGGCCGATGTAGTGCTTGGTCCCGGTCTGGAGGCAGATGTGGCGGAGATTGGGGGCGTTGGGGACGACGGCCTCGAGGACGTTACGGAACATGAGGCCGTTAACCTCGACGTTCTCTTTCTCGGTAGATCGGCTGGCCCATGTGACGTAGAAGATGTGGGTGACGTCGGTGAGGGCGCCCAGCTTGGCCCGGGTGTCTTCTTTCTTGGTGACGTCGCACTGGATGTACTCCACGGGGCAGTCGGCGTTCCAGCTGGGGCGGGGCCGCCGCGCCACTCCGTACACTTTCCATGGGCCGCCCGGGGTGTCGGCGTGCGGGAGGATCTCCCCCAGGCTGGTCCCCACGATTCCGGTTACGCCCACGATGAGAGCTACGTTCTCGAAGTTCTTTGGTTTCTCTTCGTAGTTTTTCTGCGTTGGTAATAATAATAACAGATCTTAGTATCTCACTCGATAAAACAACAAGTATTATTAAATTTAAATACTACTAGCAGTAACAGAGAGAGAGAGAGAGAGAGAGAAATGGAGGTTTTAGATGATAATTCAAGAGTGTTGATTCTTACCCTTGCAGCGCCAACGGCACCTGACCACCACCAGCTCATTCTGTTGTTCTTTTGCAGTGGATGTAAGAAGGCAGATGGTTTTTTTCAGTGAGTGATTTTGATTTTCAGGGATAAGCTGATTGATTTTGATGAGGTGTTGATATTCCCCTTTTATAGAGGGAGGGAGAGAGATTTGGATTTGGGGAAGAAGAAGGGTCAAGAAGCTACGGACGGGCCCACTACCAATGTGTACAAAACCAATAGGAACACATTACACTGATGACGGTATATTAATCCAAAGAGAGTTTTGTTCTCCATCTTTGATTTTAAATTCTATATATGGAACTCACAAGTATTATTTATTAATTGTCAACATTTCTTTTATGTCAATAAAATATTTTCATTTTTTTTCTTTTCTATAAGTTTATTTATTTTTCTAATTCATTGTGTATTATTTAAAAATAAATATATACTGTCATTTATTTAAATACTATAATTATTCTTAATATAGTGAAATATGAAGTTCAGAACTATAATATTTGGAGAGTTTTAAGATAAATTTCTAGGTGGAAAGATTATAGGATAGTTGATCCATTTAAAATTGGTTGATTTGGTTTCTTTAAAGAACTGGGCTGGATATTCCAAAATCATAATCAGTCATATGTTTGGATGTTTTTATTTTCCAATGAACATATGTTTGGATGTTAAAATAATTGTTCTATACCATTTTCATGAAATAGACGATCATGTCCTCTATAATATTTTTATAAACATTATTCATCCCTCTGTTTATTTTGGATATATATAGATTAAGTAGACCAAAAATAATTTTTTTCCATTTACAAACCCAACAACTTTGTTGGAACGAACTCAATCATAGAACCTAATAAGTTTTATGTGTGTGGGTTTTTGGTTTAGAAGAGGATGTACATTAGCTCGCTTGGCCGCAATTGTTTAATGAATCGTACATGTACAGTGGTTTAGGGGGGGAAAAGAAAAATGAACATAGGATGCTCGTGGCCATTCTCCAGCGTTGATGAATGATGACTCCATTAATATAATAGGCTGATGAGTTAACATGAAAATATTGTCAGTTATAATAAAAGAAATTAGTTAGTCCAAGGTTTTGTGCCAACTCAAATCCCTCATTGTTCCTGCCTTTTATTCCAGCTTCCAGGCTTGCAGAAGATGCGAAGAACAAGGTCTGGTCGTGGTCTAGGTTTTTTTATTGACACGTGGTTGTACGGCATGTTTTACCTTAGTTGTTTTTTCTGCTTTATGCTCATTTTCATTACTAGTTTTTATTAGCTTCAGTTGATTCGAGGCTGATTTGTTCCCTAAACACTTTAAAAAAGTATGAACAAATGAACATGGCATCAGGCAGTGCACTCGGTTTACAGAATAACTCCTCTGTTCTATGTTCACCTACTGACGCAAGCGATGACCTGGTGGCTAATTTCACGTGTCTAATTTCATTTTCATCAAAATTTTCCTTTTCTTTTTCCCTTTCTTTCCCTCAAAAAGCCCAAATTGCCCCTGAGCCTTGCGTGTCTTCTTGATCTGAATTTTTCTTTCTTTGGCATAATTTCTCAAACTGATATGGCGGCAACATGGGATTGGTTAAGTGATTTGAATTTCATTCCCCATAAGGCCTTAAATTCAAATTTTTTTAAATAATAGGAGAGTTTTATTTTCTTAATAGGCCGACCGGGTTCGAATTCAACTAAGCTAATAGCCAAACCGAAGAAAAATTGATTAAACCTGACATGTTTTGCAATCACGATCAATTATCTAATCAAGTCAATTATGAGTCACCTTTTGGCATATAGCAAGAAACCTGAGGTAAAAATGTTTGATGATTTTTTGTGGAGCATCTCGGCAAAGAATTAGTGCCGAAAAGTCTAATTTTTTTTTTTTCACAAAGAATGTTAGAGTTCAAGGACGGATCCAGGGGCAAGCAGGGACCAGCCCCCTAAGATCTAAATATTTATAATTTCAGTGAGAAAATTTCACATTGTGACTGCCAGCCTAGTGGTTTGGCCCCCTTATCTTTATCTAAGGTCTGCTTTTGTTCCGCCCTTATTAGAGTTGATGCCTTCATTTAGGTTTTCATTGACGACTGATTTGGGAGATATCTTGGTGTTAATCTTATCCATGGTAGGGTTGGTTGTTCTCAATTCGATTTATGGAGGAAGCATTAGACGCGAAACTAGCTGGTTGGAAGGCTACTCTTTCTTGACTGGATCACATTAGTTCAGTCAGTGCTCCAAGCGTAGACTACATATGTAATGCAAACGATGACAATTTCCAATACCATATGCACTACGATGGATAAAAAACTAGAGCCATTATCTGGGGGTCGAATACATGTGAAAAGAAGATGTCCTCGGTACGTTGGGCAGAGGTGTGTGGTCATGGGCAATATTGTTTGCTACTAGTTTGTGGTGGATTTGGAAGTGGCAAAATTTGTTAGTCTTCATGGTTTGCAGCTTAATGGTGCTCGATTAGTGAAAAGACGAGCTGCTAAATTTCCTATGAGTTTCAAGCGTAGGAATCGAGTGATTGGACCGGTGATTACAAGAGTTGAATGTTTTATTTGTCGACAGTCTCCAACCCAAGGTTTATGGAAACTGAAAATGGATGGGGCAAGACATTCCGGGACGTCTCAGATAACATGTGGTGGGGTCATACGAGACTTTAATGATGTATGGCATAGTTATCAGACCCGGCCCGAGTGTAGACCCAAGAAAGGTTGTGGGTCATAGTTCAGTGGTCGAACCGGGAGTTCAATATAATTGATCCAGAATAATAATTATTTTTATCTACACATATTAATATTTACCTACATTTTGAAAATAAAAAAATAAATATAAAAGTCTAAAAAATATAATTTTTTATTAAATAATACAATTTTATAAAAAAATAGGAAAAATAGATTTTTTTGTGTGGATTTAAACTGACCTAACCGGGTCATCGGTTCATCCGAGTCAACACAAAACTGACCTATTCAACGGGCTTTCACTGCTCACTTGCATGCCGAGTCCAACTCCTCTAAAAACACAGCATAGACTTTGAGTCGCAGCCTGACCGGTCGAACCGGCTGCGTCGGTCTTGTTCTCATAACTATGGTGTATGGGTGAGTGGCTTTACACATAATGTGAAGATTGGCTCCAAAGTACTGGCCGAGTTATGGGGTCTCTCGGGTGGGTTATGCCTTGCATTGGAGCTTGGATGTCGTAAGTTGGTAGTTGAATCTGACTCGAAGACTGTTGTTGACATGGTGTTGGGAGAACAGAACTGCTTACAACTCCTTTATCCTATAATTCCTATCTATTCATCAGTGCTTGATCAAGCTTGGGAAGTTACTGTAGCACTTGTATATCGTGAGGCTAATTCTGTTGTCGCTGACTGGTTGACTAACTTGGATTTTTTTTTATCCTTTGTGATATGACCAAGAAATTTGTACACTTGGGAATCAACAAGAAAGAAACTAGAAAATTGAAAAAGGAAATTTTTATTGATGGAAGGGTGTTTACAGTGAATAGAGAAGGGAGAACTCTAAGCCTCTAGTTTTTTTACAATGCACTCTCTCCTTAGGGTTTTAAAGCTTCTCTAAGTGTTTATATACATTAGTCCACACGTGCCCCTCATCCTAAGGTCACTATTCACTTTCATCCACTCTCATCGTGTGGCTTTCCTTTATTCCTCTTGAGCAAGGCACCTCTGACACAGCTGTCCTCCATACTTCAGCTCCTCAAGAATATTCCACACGGACCCTACTTGCTGACGTTCCCTATGACGTCTGGGTTCCGCGAGATGGACCTTCCCCTTCCTTCTTCTGCTGGGTCCAGGTCTCCCCACCGCATTGGGCCTTCTCCATGGTGGGCCTGTCCATATCAAGAGCCCCTCAAGTGGAGGGTTAAGGGTTCCGCTTCTTCCGCTTCTTTGAATTTTGAATTCCCCCTTAACCCCTTCACTTGCTGGTCTCCAGGGTTTCCTTCAAATCCAACGGCTCCTCTTTCTCCATCTTTCTGCCACTTCCCTGTGTCCTTTTTGGGGTCCGCGCCTTCGGTTCCTATTGGCAGTTCTGGACGGTTCTGGGTAGGTTATTCCTTCTTATCTCTTTCTTTCTTCTCTTTTATATTTATCTTTCTCCTCTTCTTTTTCTGCCTCCTTCTCATTTTCCTTTCTTATCTTCTTCCCATTCTCCTCCTTCCGCCGTTTACGATGTTCGTCGATGACTTGGCCATCCCTCTTGAGACCTCGACATTGGCTACCTATGAGGGGAAGTTCGTCCCTTCCTCTCTTAGGGGGCAGTTCTCACTCAGATCTGCCTGCCCAGGGGAATCCTTCCGCTCCTACCCCCGCAATAACCAGTTTCTCATGTACTGCTTAGTAATTGATTTGGGGGTCACGCTTCCGTTTTCCCCCTTTGTGGTGAATTTTTTCAAGACGGCTGAGGTTTCCCCTATCCAGTTGGCTCCCCTGTCCTGGTTCTTTTTCGCTGCCTTTGAGTTATGGTGTTCTATCCACAAAGTTGCTCCCACCGTCCCTGTCTTCTTTAAGTTCTTTCAACTTAAGAATCTGAACGAGGAGGGATCTGAGATTGTTTACTGCTGCCGACGCAGTGCCCAGGGTCACTTCAGCAACGTTTCCAAAGACAAGAAACCCTTTAAGCAAGGGGTCGTAAAGGTGGTTGTGCACGAGGGGACTGTTGAGGAAATATTGGGTTTTTCAAACCACGTTTGCCATTTCGGTTCTAGCCGGTCCGCCCCTGGGAAGCTTTCCGCATCTGAAGAAGCATCGTACAGGATTTTAAAGCGCGACAAGAGGGGTCATAATATTCTCTTTTTTGCTCAGAAGAGGGGCCTAATCCCAGAAGTGGTCCTGGGTTCTGGAGGTCCCCTTACTTTCTTGTCTTCCTGCTTCTTATTGATTTTGTTTGGCTTAGTTGCTTTTCATTCCAGATCCCTTACCTGACATTTTGTTTTTTTTTTTTTTACGTCTCTATGCAGCTCTCAAAGGTATCCAAACCACCCTGTCTCTTGCTGAGCTTGCAGATCTCGAGTCTTCCATGGTGGGAGAAAAGCGGAGCCGATCCTTAGGGTCCCAAGTCGCAACTCCTTTTCGGGAGAAGGTGCGCAAGCAAGAGGACTCGCTTTTAGGGTCTCTTGCTCTCCCAATTGATATTGGCGGCGCTGATAGTTCTGCTACACTCCGTGCATTGATTGATCAAGCAGCCGGTGTCCTTTCTCCCTCTCCTGCCCCGGGGGCTTCCAAACGCCAAACCCGTAGTAGCTCCAAGAAAGGGTTCTTGGTCCAGCCTGCGGACTTGAGCAAGAAGAAGTGCAAGTCCGAGGCCAACCTTCTTCTTTTAGTGTGGAAGCCCGTACCCCAATTAAATAAAATAAAAATAATTAAATGAAAAAGAGTTACCAAAATACTCTTGAAACCCGGGGTACAAAAACCGATGCTTCGGCGTACAAACATTTTCTATGAAAATGTATTAACAACGAGATGTCATAAAAATAAACGAGATCAACCGGCTTAACAAATAATAAGCCATCACGGCATCACGCCGACATAATATCACAATTCATCTCCGGCTAACTGCCGATATAAAGATAAAACATTTATGACATCCCGAGTTATTTATCATGCAGCGGAAGATGAAAGTAATAATAAAACTCAAGATAGAAAATATCATGCATATGGCCCTATGGATCCCACCGAGAGATAATGCACAACTACCTGCTGAAGTGACTGCGTCTGATCTCCGAGTCGAAGGTATAAGTGAGTCTGCACGCTAACTAAAGTCTGAAAAACAACGGTGGCGATTATGTGAGTCGCCTACTCAGTGAACATTAAAAGTCTAAGTATACATGAATGTGAAGTCATGCTCGTAGGGTGAGTAGCTCACGAGCACAAGAATAGCATACAAGCAAATCAGAATCACACACCATCACATAACTGTTTTAATGTATTATAGCTCGTATTGTTTGAGCTCAATGCGTTATCTTATCGTTATCATTATTATTATTTTTACATTATTATTATGGGCCCTCTACTGTGAGTCAAGTCTCGGTAGCGCATCTGATCAGATCAGGGTGTGAAACCCAAAAGTCGAACCTCAGAAGGGGTAGATTCTGAGGCCAAAAACCACTGATAAATCTCAAGTGGCCGCTAGCTACCTGAGGGTGCACTCAGACACACCTAACCGGTGCAAGTCTTCCAGGGGTGCACCTACATCCCCTGGGCATGCTAAACAGCATAATGTGACCCGAGGTACCCAACCCTCCTCGGGGCTACCAACCGTCACCACAGTAGAATTTAGTATTTTATTCTTAATTAAACCTTTATATTTCTGTTGAAGTACATTATGTCTTTCAGGGATGTGTGCACTGTAAGTGTCCCTGTTTCATCCGGGCCTGCGGCCCATAATCACACATTATCACCAAGACATATTACATGTTATATTTCATAGCAGTGTTTCATATAGAAATTAGGCGTGTGAGAACAAGCAGGTATACAATTCCAATCATCGCATGTAGCAAACAAGGCAAGTAAACAAACAAACCACACCAACATGCATTCACAAAACATATATAAAAAGACTTGTAATGTCACCTCAAAAATGTAGCTTATGACTTCCCCCCGATCCGAGTCCACAGTTCTCGAGGTATCTCCCGTGCCTGAATACCGGCACATAATATAGTCACTAAATAAATTTTAGGAATAAAAACGTATATGTATGCTAAGGTATGCTCCAATCGTGTAACTCCCGACCCTAACTATCCGATTATAAGATTTTCGGGTCTAAGTCCAAAAGAATATTTTATCTTTCCATAACTCCCACGATTACAGATCTAAGGTTCATCGGTTTAAGTTCGTTAACAATTCTCGGGCCTAAGGCCCACTAAATCTTTAATCACAAAATCCGGCCCGTGGGCCCACTTCCTTAAGCTCATATTTTACCGATTATGAAATTGGGCTTCGAACCCGTTCTTAATGTCCGTGAATTCAATTACCCGTGATTAGGCCTTAAGTCCGCATTTTAGGTCCAATTAAATATCCTAAGCTTCAAATTGAGGTGATTGGGCCTGGGCTCGGTTTTTTTCCTAAAACCGTCCTAAAGTCATTTCCGAGCCCAAGAGTTGATCGGCCTATGACCTATTCGTGTCGGTAAGTTCTCCCGGCCACACACTCTTTTCTCTCCACTCTCGGTAATCCAAAATTCACCAAGTATATCAATATAGATGTGTTTCGGTAAATAAATTCCCAAAATTTAATTACATGGCATAACCGAGATAAAACAAGATTAATACCGTCTAACACTCGTAAAAACGAGAATTATCGTCTGCTGGTCAGAACCCGAGCTTCGCCGGAAAATTTCCGAGCCTTCGCCGGAACAGTGCACCTACGCCGGATTCCGGTCAAGTCCTCGCTGGAAAATACCACAGTAATCTGTCCAAACCCAGAACGAGCACAAATCGACATTCAACTCATTACAACCTATTAACGAACTCAAGAATAAAAGTCCAGGTCGCTGGAGCACTTACCGGAAAAATGGAATCTACACAAATCCGCCGGAAACAGCCTCTACCCACTGCCACGAACAACCGAACAACAACAAAAACAACTTGAATTCAACACAACTCCCACATATCCACAAAAACGAGTTAGAGTGAAAAGTACAGAATGGATCCTTACCCGGGATTCAAGGGTCTCGGATCTGTCTCCCCCGATCTGACGCCCAATCGTTGACAGCCACCACTAGCCCGAGCAAGTACCCCCCTGCTCAAACCCGTCCAACCCCGCCACTGGAAATCCGAGCCTAGTCTCAATCCACAAGCAAAGCCCGAACCCAGCGTGTCCCGGCCGACCACATCAACCCCGACAACACAACACAACCATCCGAACACCCCAACACACACGCACACATAAACGCCGGAGCACGCGACACACACACACACCCACACGCATATCCGGTCAGAATCGACCACCGGGTAAACAAAGAGAACAACAAGGAAATAGAGGAGACGGTGCTTACCGGAGAAGTCGAGGGCGTGTCACTGGCGGCCTCGTCGATCCTGCACCCGCCGGCCCTCGTCCAAGCCTCCTCTGCGACTGGTGGTGGTGGCGGCTTCGTGTCCCTGCGGCGGCGACACGAGAAGAAAAGAGAGGATGTATGGCGGCGGCGGCGGTTTTGTGAGAGGAAGGAGAAAGAAAACGGCTTCCCCTCCCCGGTTTGTGAGTGAGAGCGATTTGAGAAAAAAAAAAAAAGGAAGAAGAAGATAAGAAAAAGAGAGGAAGTAGTGGGGGACAACACCGTTGGGGGAGTGGCGGCTTAGTGGGAAGAAAACGGCAGAAAGAAAAGAATGAAGGAGAAAAGAAAGAAGAAAGTGGAAAAGAGGAGAAAAAGGAATTGGGCTAGGGTTGGCCGCCCTAGTGGACGACCTGTCGTCCGCTTAGGCGCGGTCAACCCTGCCTGGTCAACTTTTTTTTTTTTTCAAGACCTCAAAACGACGTAGTTTTTAACTAAAACTACGGTAGACGTCGTGTTTCGTCCCGAAATGCATTTTAGGTCCGACGAAACTCAAAAGCAACGTATTACCACTCATAAATAATGAATCCCATGGAAAATAATTTAATTTAATTTCCATTACCGAAATCCGAATTTTTTTTCAAATCAATAAACGGAAAACCGAGGCGTTACATTTAGGGAATCCTCCCAAGGCTTCCTCTAGCAAGCCCCTCCCGCCTGGTCAGGGTTCGGCTCTTTGCTCCGGCATTCCCTTAATGGCTGAGGACCTGAACAACATGGATTTCCCGGACCTTATCCGGGTAATGGACAGCTCCCCTCCTGGAGGGATGCCTGAGCATGCCATGTCCACCTTCTGTCGTCGGGTCTTTGATTCCTGCCCTGACCTTTAGGAGAAGTATAAGGAGGTTCCTCCTAACCTCTTTGCTTCGCTTATTGCCTCAATTCTTCAGGTAGCTTCCGATCCAGATTTCTTTCAACGGCCTTGGCCATATTCTTCCTGGCGTTGAGCACTTTGTCTTTTGATTATATGCAGACTACCTTCAGGGCTCACTCCATCACAGCTCACAGTCAGAAGATGTACTTGGCTAAGATGGAACTTGAAGAGAAGTATAATCGCTTGGTTACTACTTCCAAATATGAGAAGGACCGCCGCCGTTCGATTGAGGAGAAAGCCACCGCTGCTGCTGCTAAGAAAGCTAAAATCGAGAAAGAGCTTGAGGTTCTTCGAGAGACCTTTGCTGCTCAAAAATTGATTCACTTGGATCGAATTTCAGACCTCGAAAAGACCCTGAATTCCTTTGGCGCTCAAGTGACCGGCTACGTGGAAAGGGTTACTGAGTTTCACCGCCAGCAGGTTTGCGAGAAGTATCCGAATGACGATGGGTCATTCTTGACCGCCAGAATCGTTCATCCTGCTCCCATGGTCTCAATGGACAAATCTGAGGACTCCTCTGATGAAGAGGATGAGGAAGGGGCTCTGAGCGATAGACCAGAGGACGATCCAGTGGACTCCAAGTCCCCAGAGGTACCTGACGCTGCTGAAGTTGACTCGACTCCATTAGGTGATGGTTTAAAGAAGGAAGACTACAGCCCCTCTAACCTGGTTCAGAGCTCTAAGGATCCCTCCGCCGGTGTTGAGGACCCTGTCTCTAGTTCCAAAGACCCAGCAGGAAATTAGTTCTTGTTTATTTTTAATTTTGTCAACTGTCGTTTATGTAACCTAAACTTTCTATTTTGTCGCCTTGAGACCTCTTCCGATACCCCTCTCGTACGAGTATCTGATGCGATCTCGTTATTCTCTGGGCATCCTTATTCCCTACTTATCGTATCCGTGTGCCT
Source organism: Turnera subulata (assembly GCA_028386065.3). NCBI lineage: Eukaryota > Viridiplantae > Streptophyta > Magnoliopsida > Malpighiales > Passifloraceae > Turnera > Turnera subulata. Next base: position 58,740 of record JAKUCV010006118.1, read on the forward strand.
CCTTTTTTTTAATCTGTAGTGTGTATTTCCTTGGTGCGTTTTATGTTCAACGAGAATTCTGATCTCTTCCCAACTTTGAGCTCCCCTAAAGCCTTCTCTAATTGTTCTGGGAGGGTTCTCCCCTCCTTACTTCCTCATCTCGCAGCATTCGAGGCTTTTTCAAAGCCCTATTCTAAGGATTTTGTTAATTTTATGGCCTTTACCCCTCCATGGGTCATTTATGTACTCTATAGGCGGCCCGGTCGCCTTTTGGGTACTAATTGGCCTATGAACTCTTGACCCCTTTACGGGATTTTTCTTTTGCCATTTCACAAGCCAGTAAGGGACTTGGAGTGTCTTTGCGACTCCTTTTAGGTCCTTTCTTTGCCACCTCCTGGGCGTTTCGTTTTCATTCCCCTAGGCGATCTTCTCGCTCTAAGGCGGGCTTTTACTTTTATGTTGACTCTCATGATATGCAATGCATGATGCAATACTAATTTGAATGAACTATGTGAACCCTATATGCCTATATGCATTGAGAAAAATAAACAACCGTTCTTGCGCAGAGTTCTTTCAAGGGCACTCAAAGCCTCATTTCATTCATTCATTTGATTTAAATATTTACATAGGCTTCTCAGATTGTGCCTTTTCATTCAACTCAAAATAGACTCTCAAATATCTTGCGGTGAGTCCGGCATATGAAACAACTTCAAATGATTAGAGTTCCATGCATGAGGTAGCATCTTCCCACTCGACCCCTCCAAGTGATAGGACCCTGAAGTTATCACTCTTGCGACTTTGAAGGGACCGTCCCATTTTGGATCCAGCTTCCCTTTTTTGGTTTCTCCAGCGGCTTCTACTTTTCTGAGCATAAAATCTCCTACCCTGAAGGTTCTACTTTTCACCTTACTGTTATGGTACCTTTCTGCCTTTATCTTATGGAGTGTGGCCTTTTGATGAGCCTAATCCCTGGTCTCTTCAAAGAGGTTTAGTTCTTTTCCCATCACCTCATCATTTTCCGCCTGGGTGAACTCTTGGGTTCTGGCCGTCTTGAACTTCATTTCTACGGGGGTCACTGCCTCAATACCATAAACCATCCTATACGGAGTTTCTCCAGTTGTGGTTCGTTCAGTAACCCTGTAGGCCCACAACACATCTTCCATCACCTCTGGCCAGTTTCCTTTTGCTTTCCCAATTTTCTTTCTGATTCCGTCTAGAATGATTCTATTTGACACCTCCGTTTGGCCATTAGTTTGTGGATGGCTGACAGAGGAGAATTTCAGCTTCACTCCGAACTCTTCACAAAACTCCCTTAGCTTCTTACTATCAAACTGGGGCCCATTATCCGTTATAATAGCACAAGGAACTCCAAACCTCCTGAAGATATTCTGTTTAAGGAAAGTGACCACCTTCTCAGCTGTGGTTTTCTCCAAAGCTACCACCTCTACCCACTTGGTGAAATAATCAACTACCACCAGGGCGTACCTTCTTCGACCCTTTGCCACTGGGAAAGGACCCAAGATATCCATTCCCCATTGAGCAAATGGCCAAGGGAAGTCTATGTGACTTCTCAATGCCGACGGGCTCCTCGCGACCCTACTATGAATCTGACACGGGATGCATTTTTTCACCAAGTCCTAGGAGTCTGCTATGATTGAGGGCCAGAAATACCCACTCCTGATTACCCTCCTTGCTAATGATCGGGCCCCTGCATGCATCCCACAGATACCCTGATGAATTTCATTCAGCACCTCTCGCCCCTCAGCCTCTGTCAGGCATCTAAGCAATGGACTTCCGACCCCTCTCCTGTACAACTGCTTTCCATCCCAAGCATAATTTCCAACTTTTCGAAATAGCATTCTAGCTTCCTCACGCTGTTTCGGCACCTTCCCTTCTTCAAGGTATTGGATAAATGGATCCATCCAGGTACTTTCGCCTTCTACCACCATCAATTGCCCCCTTTCCTCCATAGAGGGTCTATCAATTTCTTCAATCAGCACTTCCTTTGGCAATTTCGTACCCTCCTGCAGGAGCAATTTCGATAATGTGTCAGCCTCTTGATTTTGATCCCTTGGTACGTGCACCAGAGATACCTCCAATCCTTGTTTCCTCATTTCGTCCATCACACCCCTTATCAACAAAGAATACTTCATCAAGTGGGTTTCCTTTACCCCAAACGTTCCTGTGATTTGAGCCACTACCAATTGCGAGTCGGAGTGTACTTCTATCCTGCCAGCCCCTATCTCCCTTGCCAACCTCAGACCAGCTAGCAATGCCTCATATTCAGCTTGATTGTTTGTGGCCTCAAAATTCAGCTTCAAAGCGTACCTCACCGTGTCCCCGTAAGGACTTTCGAGGAGGACTCCTGCCCCAGCACCCTCCTTGCTGCTAGCTCCATCCACATAAAGCTTCCACACCCCCTGAATTTGCTCCGTTGGCTCTTCTAAGGGAGAAATTCCTTCCGCCAAGAAATCAGCAAGTGCCTGAGCATTAATGGCTATTCTCGGACGGAATTCAATTTCGTGCTCACTCAATTCCATGCTCCATTTTACCAAGCGCCCAGCAGCTTCCGGCTTGTGCATTATGCGTCTCAGGGGCTGATCAGTTAACACTATAACTCTGTGAGCCTGAAAATAAGGCTTCATCTTCCTAGCTGACATCATAATTGCGTATACCAGCTTTTCAATCTTTGGGTACCGGGGTTCCGCACCCTGCAAGACTTGACTTGCGTAATACACTGGGTACTGCACACTTGACTCCTCTCTCACCAACACCGAGCTCATGGTTTGTTCTGTGATGCCCAAATACAAGTACAAGGGTTCTCCTTCCTTTGGGCTCGCTAAGGTTGGAGCTTGAGCCATATAATCCTTCATTTCAGCGAACGCTTTTTCACACTCCTCCGTCCACTGAAAGTTCCTCGCCTTCCTCAATACCTCGAAGAAGGGTAGCTCTTTGTCAGCTGCCTTAGAGATGAAGCGCTTGAGAGCTGTCAATCTTCTTGCCAACCTTTGTACCTCCTTTACTGTTCTTGGGGACCTCATTTCGAGCAGCGCCCCTATCTTTTCAGGGTTCGGCTGGATGCCCTCTTTGCTCACCATAGACCCCAAGAATTTTGCTTTCTTAACACAGAAGGAGCACTTAGCAGGGTTCAGCTTCATTCCATATCTCCTCAGCACCTCCAAGACCTCTCTCAGGTCACTGATATGTTGTTCAAAGGTTCTGCTTTTCACCAAGATATCGTCGACGTAAGCTTCCATATTTCTTCCCAAGAGGGCAGAAAAGATTTTATTAACCAACCGCTGATAGGTTGCTCCGAAATTTTTGAGCCCAAATGGCATGACAACATAGCAGTAAGTCGCCTTATCAGTGATGAACGAGGTCTTCTCCTGATCCTCTTCATGCAGGGGAATCTGATGATATCCTGAATTTGCGTCCAGGGAGCTCATGTGGAAGCCCGTATCCCAATTTAATAAAATAAAATATTTAAATGAAGAGAATAATCAAATTACTCTTGAAACCCGGGATACGAATACCGATGCCTCAGCATACAAACATTTCCCATATAAATTTATTAACAACGAGATGTCATAAAATCGAACGAGATCACTCGGCTTATCAAGTTGTAAGCCACCACGGCATCACGCCGAAATAATATCACAAAATTAAACTCTGACAAACCGCCGATATAATTGTAAAACATTTATGACATCTCGATTTATTACTCACGCAGCGGAAGATGAAAGTAATAAATAAAAATCAAAGTAGAAAATAACATGCATATGGCCCTACGGATCCCACCGAGAGATGATGCACAACTACCTGCTGAAGTGTCTGTGTCTGAACTCCGAGTCGATAGTATAAGTGGAACAGCACGCTAACTAAAGTCTGAAAAACAACGGTGGCGATTATGTGAGTCGCCTACTCAGTGAACATTAAAAGTCTAAGTATACATGAAAGTGAAGTCATGCTCGTAGGGTGAGTAGCTCACGAGCACAAGTACAACATACAAGCAAATCCGAATCACACACCAACACATAAACATTTTATTGTATTATTGTTCTCATTATTTAGATTCAATGCGTTATTTTATCGTTTAAATTATTATTATCATTATGGGCCCTCTACTGTGAGTCAAGTCTCGGTAGCGCATCTGATCAGATCAGGGTGTGAAACCCAAATGTCGAACCTCAGAAGGGGTAGATTCTGAGGCCAAAAACCACTGAAAAATCTCGAGTGGCCGCTAGCTACCTGAGGGTGCACTCAGACACACCGAACCGGTGCAAGTCTTCCAGGGGTGCAGCTACATCCCCTGGGCATGCTAAACAGCATAATGTGACCCGAGGGTACCCAACCCTCCCTCTGGGCTACCAACCGACACCACAGTAGAATTTAGTATTTTATTCTTAATTACACTTTTACATTTCTGTTGAAGTACATTATGTCTTTCAGGGAAGTGTGAATTGTAAGTGTCCCTGTTTTATCCGGGCTTGCGGCCCATAACTACACCCTATCACCAAAGCATATTACATGTAGACCTGGCAAAACGGGTATTGACACGACAACCCGACACGAAATTAGCAGGTATAGGTCAGAGATTTCCAACCCGTTTAGTTAAATGGGTCGACCCGACACGACACGAAAATTAGCAGGTCAGGTAGCGGGTTGACCCGCCAACCCGATAGGTACCTGTTTATGACCCGATTGTATTTAGGGTATAGACATTTTACTGATTTAATATAAGAATTATCCAATATTTAAGGCTAAAGTTACTAAAATTATCCAAAAATACTTCTATAAATGCTTTAAAATATTATTTTATTATGATTCTGCAATTTATAATTTTATTTGATGTATAAAAAAACTAATTATATGCCTATTTGCTTAAAAATACGCAAAATAGAAAAATTTCAAACTCATTTGTAGGCTTGTTAGACTTAATAGGTAACCCGCGGGTCAATCCGAACCCGACACGATAATAAACGGGTTGGACACGACACGACACGATTATTAAATGGGTCGGGTCGTGTTGAAGATTTAGAACCCGATTACCTGTTCAACCCGACACGAACCCGACACGACAACACGAATTGCCAGGTCTAATTACATGTTATATTTCATAGCAGTGTTTCATATAGAAATTAGGCATGTGAGAACAATCAGGTATACAATTCCAATCATCGTATGTAGCAAACAAGGCAAGTAAACAAACAAACCACACCAACATGCATTCACAAAACATATATAAAAAGACTTGTAATGTCACCTCAAAATGCAGATTATGACTTCTTCCCGATCCGAGTCTACAGCTCCCGAGGTATCTCTCGTGCCTGATTACCGGTACATAATGTAATCACTAAACCAATGTTTGAAGTAAAAACATGTAGGTATACTAATGGTATGCTCTAATCGAGTAACTACCGACCCTAACTATCCGATTATAAGATTTCCGGGTCTAAGTCCAAAAGGATATTTTCTTCTTCCGTACTCCAACGATTAGGGATCTAAGGTTCATCGGTCTAAGTCCATTAACGAATTCTCGGGCCTTAAGCCCACTAAATCCTAAATCACAAATTCTGGGCCGTAGGCCCACTTTCTTAAGTCCATATTTACCGATTATGAAATTGGGCTTCGAGCCCGTTCTTAATGTCCGTGAATTTAATTACCCGTGATTAGGTCCTAAGTCCATAACTTTAAGTCCATTTAAAACATTCTAAGCTTCAAATTGAGATTACTGGGCCTGGGCTCGGTTTTTCCTAAAACCGTCCTAAAGCCATCCCGAGCCCAAGGTTAATCGGCCTAAATTCTCTACGTGTCGGTAAGTCTTTAATATATAAATATAAATGTATTTTGGTAAATAAATTCCAAAATTTAAATACATGGCATAACCGAGACAAACATAGGTAGTTACCGTCTAACACTCGTAAAACGAGACAATCTATCCGTTGGGCAGAATTCGAGCCCTCGCCGGAATAGTGTGCGCTCGCCGGATTCCGGTCAACTCACCGGAGGACTTCCACAACGTCGCCGAAAACAACCACCACGCACTGCCACCATCCAGACAACCACTCGATTTAGTCAATCACAAAACCATAATTCAGACGCATACACAGAATTCTAATTCATCTTGTCCACCTTCACAGGAGCATCAATAATTTATTGGAGGGGAAAATGAATTGGGTAACTGGAGCTTACCCGGAAATACTGCCCGCTTCCGAGCTTAGGATTCGAGTATGGCGACAAATCCAAGCCTCCAACCCGAGCACGCACCACCACTGCAACCAATCATCACCATGACCGGAACAACTCGCATCGCTGGCCACCACTACACCAAGACGCAGCCGCCGCCATCAACCACCCCCCCCCAATCGACACCCACGACGGCCCACACACCCACCGCGTCGACTAGCTCACGCAAAAACCACCACTACCTCAGAAGCAGACCACCCACACATCGAAAAACAAACCCGAGCCAACACAACCTCCAGACACGACCACTGCCAGACAGCCCGAGCAAGACCCGCCGCCAGCACACTTCGAACAACTACGAACCACCCCGAAAAATAAATCGGCCCTAGAAGCAATAGAAAAGGGAGCTAGGGAGTAGGGGAATTGAAGGGAGAGATAAGAAAAGGAAAAGGAGGGGTTGTGGGGATGATGGCCGGCGACGGCGTGAAGGCACAAGGAGAGGTGAGGCGTTTGGAATGAAATCGAAAAGAGAAGAAGAAGAAGAAGAAAAAGAGATCGGAAAAGAAAGGGAGAGGTGGTGGGGTTGATGCCCGTTGCAACGTGATTGAGGGGAGGTAATGGGAGACAGAGTCGTTGTGGGGGACATGGCCGTTGCAGCCGGCGGCTGAGTGGGGGAGTAACGGCAGGAAGAAAAGAAAAAAATGAAGGAGAAAAGAAGAGAGAGAAAAAAAAAGAAGAGGAAGTAGGCCCCTGGGTGTGACCTAGCCCGGCCGAACGACGTGTCGTTTGGCTAGGCTCGGTCAACCCGCCCAGGTTGACTCTTCCCCTTTTTTTTTCTATTCAAAACCCCAAAACGACGTAGTTTTAACTAAAACTACAGTAAACGTCGTGTTTCGTCCCGAAACGCGTTTTAGGTCCGCCGGAACTCGAAAGCAACGTATTACCACTCATAATTAATGAATCCAATGGCAAATAATTTAATTTAATTTCCATTACCGAAATCCGAATTTTTTTTATAAATCAATAAACGAAAAACCGGGGCGTTACAATTCTACCCACCTTAAAAAGAATTTCGTCCTCGAAATTCAATCATCAAGTCCGTAGGTCCTACCACGATAAGTTTCTGGTATTCTCCACCAGGTGTCCGAACTCATTGCGAAATGTCGCTTATACCCTTAAGCGGTGTTTCTTCTGCCTATAAAAACCGAACCTCATAATTGAGAACTCACACACAACTATGGACTCACCACTAAGATCCCGTACTACCTCTGACTCAGAGGATAACAGTTACATCGGTGGTAGGGCTTTCCCGACAAGCTCCGACGAAGAACCTCCTAAGAAGCGGTTCAAGACCAGCATCATCGGCCTGAAGGAGCATATGGTGATTCCTCCAAGACGGCGAAAGAAGCGTGTAAGCAGGGAGGGACCTTCTGGTAACAAGGATGCAAAAGATAGGAAAGGCAAGGCAGCAGCTGAGTCCAGCACACCACTGCAGATAATGAAGCAACTGGACACTTCACTGAAGAAGGTCCACACTGCAGTGATGCAAATTGAACTGGCCTGTATGGGACTCTCTTCTCAGGTCGCGAATATATAGAAACTTTGTAACAGATCTGAAAAATCATGTAACTCCGTAGAGTGCTTCTCTTTTGTTGTACCATGTTAAGAAATCAATAAAATGAGCTTTCTTCTTAAATCGAAACCCTACTGTTGCGAAATCTCGTGTTAAACAGATTAAAAACCAGCAGTAAAGGTATAAAATTAATCATAAGGAAATTATAAACGAACTAAAACTCGTTTAATAAAGTCAAAACATTAAGAGATTATAACAAAGCAAGTTTCCATATTCGGCGCCCTAGATCGATCGTGAACATCCTCGATCCCGAAAACGTATCGTACACAGTTAACGGTGACGTCTGTTAGCCTCGTGAAAAAGATACCCGTTAACTGGCAAGGCGATGATCACGGGAGCGTCCTGTGTCCCTCGAAAGAAACGTTACCCACTTGTCCACAATTGTCCGTATGAGCCAAAAACGTCTGTCTCGTCTGGCACCTCTCCACGCTGTCCGAACAGCTGTAAGCTTGTCGCACACACACTCTACTCGAGGTGTGGTCCCCACGGTCTAGCCCCAACGGTCACGAGTGCATGTGACAACGGATGTAGGAACAAGCCTTAAGGAGACTAAAATGAGGTAGCCCAGGAAATTAAAAATTGTAAGGTAGAGAAGGACTGATAACCTCTGGCATTTATTGCCCGAACAACAAACACATAGCGTGTCTAAGCAATAAATGAGGCAACGGTAAAATTTCAAAACGCAGACACTTGAAATTCGAACGTAATAAACACGCTCCTCCTAAGGTTATAAAAGACGGTAGGATGAGGGGTAAGTCATCAAAATCGTTTTTAAAGCAGCCACACACCCAGACAAAGAATCCTCAAAACTCAAGAAAACTAAACACCCACATATCCAGAACGCAATGCCTGCCCCATCATCAGTTTTCTTTGTCGAAGGTGCCAACCTTGGCAGAAGGAACCGACTGGCCTACAGCATGGTCAATGAACGTGCCGAAGAACTACCGAACGAGCTCGGCAGGATGTCCCAACTGGTCTTCGTCGACGAGCTCTACTCATCGCGGTTCTTTGTCACTCCAATGGAAGAGGTGTTCTTCCTGGAGGATCGCGGCACTCTGAGGACATCCTACTACGGATCGGCAAACTCCGTGATGTTCTTCATCTCCGACAGGCTTTAGGAGTTCAACCTGGAGTCCACTTGCCAGACGGTGGAGCAAGGCGCCTATTACCAGCTCTCGATGACGACTCAGAGCATACCCAGAATGACGTGCTTACCTCCAACTTGGCCAAAGGTACGGCTGCTGGTGTGGAGCTGCAGGGGAGTTGCAAGGCGCGCTCAAGAGTTCTCACGTACGCTGAGGGACTTGAAGAACCAGTACAAACCGAATATGGTTCTTCTGACGGAGACGCAGTGGCAACCACGGGACGATCACGGTCTGATCCCACTTCGGTTCCCTTAAGCTAACCGGTTCGAGATTCCTGGCCAGCGCGACAGAGGCGGCATGTGGCTCTCGTGGAGCGACAGAGTCACGGTCAACATCAACAGCGATCCCAACAGCTTCCGTGTCAACGTCGTTCCGAACCGTTAGATGTATTTTCCATTTTAATAAAATATCAAAATCGCTGTAATATTTTCCTTTTTTAAAATATAAAATATCAAGATCAATGTAATTTTTCTCCTTTGTAATGGTATTATTAGTACTATTAATAATATTTATGTTTCCATTTAATTATGGCATAATTTCATCCTGTCCTTCAGCATTGTGCATGTCTTGCGGTGGATCCATAATAACGCCTATATGAATGCAAACAAGTCGAAAAACATTTTTTTTTTGAAATTATAATTCTGGAACGGACTTATGCACAGGGAAAGAATCACTTTGTAAACCCAAAGATCTGAAGCCCGCTCCGCTACCAACTGTGGAAGCCCGTATCCCAATTTAATAAAAAAAATATTCAAATGAAGAGAATAATCAAAATACTCTTGAAACCCGGGATACGAATACCGATGCCTCAGCATACAAACATTTCCCATATAAATTTATTAACAACGAGATGTCATAAAATCGAACGAGATCACTCGGCTTATCAAGTTGTAAGCCACCACGGCATCACGCCGAAATAATATCACAAAATTAAACTCTGACAAACCGCCGATATAATTGTAAAACATTTATGACATCTCGATTTATTACTCACGCAGCGGAAGATGAAAGTAATAAATAAAAATCAAAGTAGAAAATAACATGCATATGGCCCTATGGATCCCACCGAGAGATGATGCACAACTACCTGCTGAAGTGTCTGTGTCTGAACTCCGAGTCGATAGTATAAGTGGAACAGCACGCTAACTAAAGTCTGAAAAACAACGGTGACGATTATGTGAGTCGCCTACTCAGTGAACATTAAAAGTCTAAGTATACATGAAAGTGAAGTCATGCTCGTAGGGTGAGTAGCTCACGAGCACAAGTACAGCATACAAGCAAATCCGAATCACACACCAACACATAAACATTTTACTGTATTATTGTTCTCATTATTTAGATTCAATGCGTTATTTTATCGTTTAAATTATTATTATCATTATGGGCCCTCTACTGTGAGTCAAGTCTCGGTAGCGCATCTGATCAGATCAGGGTGTGAAACCCAAATGTCGAACCTCAGAAGGGGTAGATTCTGAGGCCAAAAACCATTGAAAAATCTCAAGTGGCCGCTAGCTACCTGAGGGTGCACTCAGACACACCGAACCGGTGCAAGTCTTCCAGGGGTGCACCTACATCCCCTGGGCATGCTAAACAGCATAATGTGACCCGAGGGTACCCAACCCTCCCTCGGGGCTACCAACCGACACCACAGTAGAATTTAGTATTTTATTCTTAATTACACTTTTACATTTCTGTTGAAGTACATTATGTCTTTCAGGGAAGTGTGAATTGTAAGTGTCCCTGTTTTATTCGGGCCTGCGGCCCATAACTACACCCTATCACCAAAGCATATTACATGTTATATTTCATAGCAGTGTTTCATATAGAAATTAGGCATGTGAGAACAATCAGGTATACAATTCCAATCATCGCATGTAGCAAACAAGGCAAGTAAACAAACAAACCACACCAACATGCATTCACAAAACATATATAAAAAGACTTGTAATGTCACCTCAAAATGCAGATTATGACTTCTTCCCGATCCGAGTCTACAGCTCTCGAGGTATCTCTCGTGCCTGATTACCGGTACATAATGTAATCACTAAACCAATGTTTGAAGTAAAAACGTGCAGGTATACTAATGGTATGCTCTAATCGAGTAACTACCGACCCTAACTATCCGATTATAAGATTTCCGGGTCTAAGTCCAAAAGGATATTTTCTTCTTCCGTAACTCCAACGATTAGGGATCTAAGGTTCATCGGTCTAAGTCCATTAACGAATTCTCGGGCCTTAGGCCCACTAAATCCTAAATCACAAATTCTGGGCCGTGGGCCCACTTTCTTAAGTCCATATTTACCGATTATGAAATTGGACTTCGAGCCCGTTCTTAATGTCCGTGAATTTAATTACCCGTGATTAGGTCCTAAGTCCATAACTTTAAGTCCATTTAAAACATTCTAAGCTTCAAATTGAGATTACTGGGCCTGGGCTCGGTTTTTCCTAAAACCGTCCTAAAGCCATCCCGAGCCCAAGGTTAATCGGCCTAAATTCTCTACGTGTCGGTAAGTCTTT
>JAKUCV010006119.1:0-34350 GCA_028386065.3 Turnera subulata
ATGTTTGTATGCATGAGCTCGTTGGATTGGTTTGTTTGAGTTGCATGCTTGTTTGCTAACATGCTGTGATCCGTATTGTGTGCCTAAGTGTACTGTTTTGCTTAAGAGCTGGATATTCGGATTGTTATGGTTTATAACATGTGATGTGATTTTGGGTGCTTTGTGTGATGTGTTGTGGGTCGGAGACCCGGTTATCTGAATGAGATATTTTTATCACACTACCCTGTTAGATCACAACTAATGGCACACATAAACTCATAATTTGTGAATAAAGATAATGGACAGTAGAAGTTAGGCTACTGTGTGCTGATGACCGGTTGTTTCGAGCGGGAAGTGATACCCCTCGGGTTTGCATGCGGGTTAGCATGTGGTATTCGGATTTGCATATGGGTCTGTGATGACCGGTTTCTACCTTCCTCCTTCTACCTCCCCCTTTCTACCTCCCTCTTTCTCTCTCTCTCTCTCTCTCTCTCTCTATGGTTATGTTGGGCTTCGTGCCTGTGTTTTATTTGGGCTTATGCCTGGTTGTCTCATGAGACGGGACCGAGCTCGACGCACACAGTAGGGGCCCTGAATAATAAATCATAATAAGAAAACTTAACACACAACAGATGGGGAATAATGAACTGTATGCTTGATTGTGTTGGCACAACAGATGGGGAATAATGAATTGTATGCTTGATTGTGTTGGCATGTTAGTACTGATTGTTGTATGTTGCTTGCTGGTTATGTTGCTCTTCTTTCCTTTCGGACTTGATCTGCACACTCTCATAATTAGATATATATTGCTCACTGAGTAGGCGACTCACATAATCGCCAACGTTGTTTTTCAGACCCATAGAAAGCGTGCAATCACTTTCTTCTTTTCCCGGAGTACGGACGTGGACATCCCAGTAGGTAGCTGTGCATGTTCTCCCGGTTGGATCCATAGTGTCGGCATGCATACTGTTTGTTTCTCATATTTTTATTCCATTTATTTTCTTCCGCTGCTTTGGATTTTTATTGAGATGTCTATTGATTTTGGTTTACATTATCGGCGGGTTGCCGGGTTTATGTATTGATGATGTTTCGGCAGGATGTCGGGTGGTTTTGTGACTTGTTGAGCTGGATGATTTTGTTCTTTATGACATCTCGTTTTTAATAAGAATATTGGATATTTTTGATACTGGATTTCGTGTCCCGGGTTTCAAGGGTATTTTGGTAATTTCTTTGAGTTTTAGTATTTTATTGTTAAATTGGGACACGGGTGTTTCACGTTGGATTGTGAGTAATTGATGCTATGAAACTGTTGACGGATTAGTCTGTGGTATAACTTGAGTTAATAGGAAGTTGGATAATTGTTTGACTGTTATGAATATTGTGATTGTTGTCGGTAGACTGTGTTATGATTGGATAATTGGAATAAATTAAGAAATGGGTAATTGGGAAAAAGAAAATGGAAAATGGAAATTGATTTGAGATGATGATTTAATTGTCACGTGGTAAGTAGAGGTACGACCGGATGTTTTGAGGCTGTTTTGAGGTGGCCATGATCTGGGTTACTTGTGATGGGCATGTTGATGCCGGTTTGATTGGGATGTTGATCCCTGAGATTGTGATTGGGATGTTGATCCTTGAGATTGTGACTGGGATGTTGATCCCTGAGATTGTTATTGGGATGTTGATCCCTGAGATTGTTATTAGGATGTTGATCCCGGGTTCTTTTTGATCTGGCACCAGGAACAGGTTGATAACCTGGTACGACCTTAGCTTATCCGTGAAGGGGGCCAGAAAGATAAAATTGGAATAATAATAAAGTCTTTGGTATGTTTGGGACGAGTCTTTGGGTTTGGTCTGTCTTGTGCGGTATTGTCTTTGGTATGGTTTGTGACCGTTGTCTGTGTTACCTTCTTTGAAGTATTATGGTTGCCTGCATATCTCTGTTTATCCTTGGCTAGTGAGCACTTCGGACTCACCCCTCACCTGCGGAATACGAAATCGGCTAAGGTGAGGATAAGTAAATATTTATATACTGCCCGTGATATCAAGTTGTTGTTTGTTTGTTATGTGTGATATTTGCTGATATGATACTTTGTGGCTGAGAATGGTTGTTGTGAGAAGAATTTAATTGATATTTGTTGTCGTTGATATTATTGAATTCTTGCTACTGATGTTGTTATTGATGATGTTAGAAATGTTGGTATAAGTAAGGCTATTACTGTTGTTGTTGACTGTGAGAAATGTGTGAGTTGAGTACCGGGGGTACTAGTATGGGAAACAGTTTGGAATAAGTTCATATTATCCAGACGAGCGGAGAGGCTGTGAGCCTACTCGGGATAATGAGAAAATGGTAGGATAATAGAAGTATAGTAACTAGATGAGGGTAAGAAATAATAAAATGGAAACACTTAGACTTCTAGTAAGTCACAGTTAAATATTGGAACAGCCAGATGGTAGTCTTATTTTTATGGTGCTGGGGGAGAGTGTGCTTGGGGTCTGCTCCCTGTCTGTACCAATTATTATTTTAGGCGCTGGGGGAGAGTGTGCTTGGGGTCTGCTCCCTGTCTGTGCCAGTTATACGTGGAGGTACCAGGGCGGGGTCCACGGGCTAGCTAGCTTGACTACCAGACGATGGCCACCATTTAACTAGTGATAGGGGCCCTGATAATAAAATTGGAATAGCGTGTCTAGAATCACAAGTATGTTATTTAAGGTTTGTGAGAACCTTAGTTAATTGTTGGTAATGTGACTTGGAAATTTACGGTTGCTTGTATATGTATATTTGCTTATGGATTTTACCCGTTGAGCACTTCGGACTCACCCCTCGCCTGTGTGACCTGGTCACGTAGTTTGATTGTGCGTAGCTCAGGTACGTTCGAGGCAAGCTGTGGCGCACCCTCTGCCAGGCCCGGATCCATCCTGCGTTGCATCATTTTCATATTGTTGCCTATTGTTGTATTGTATTAAGACTTCCGCTGCTTGCATTTTATTACTCTACTTCTGTTGCCTGTTGTAATAATGTCTCTGTGCCGGGGCGAGTACTGTTGTTGTATTATTACTGTTGGCTTGTGATATTTACCGCTGTGATTTCTGCAATAAATAATAGGTCCCACGTGTTTACTGTGTATAATGGTAAATACGGATCGGGGCGTTTCAATATATACTCGCCATCTTTTATCAATCTCATACTATCTTTATTCTTTTACCGCTCTATAACTTCAATTTTTTATTATAATTCTAGATTGAAAGGGTTCTTATTGTAGATGGAGAGTTTTCTTTGATAAAATAGCTTGCTAGAACACCAAATTAAGAAGCTGGTATGAGATTTTAATAATTTTTAGCATCTTCATTATTGTTTTCTTTAGAGATCCCATTCAAATTTCATTTTTGTTTCTTGCCATATTTCTTGCAAGATCATTGAATTTTAATAATGTTCCTCATGCACAAGAGTTGTGTACTGGAAGAGACATTCATAGTATGTTATAAATGTAACTGGAGGAATATTGAGGAAACTAGCAGTCATTAACTTTTAGGTATCCAAGATTGGATGAGGAGATTTTGTTGAATGCGGGCCAGGATGGTAACTGTCCAATTTTCATAATTTATTTTCATTCCCACTCTCAACATTTTCTCCATCACAAGATATGTTACTAAAAGTATTCGTATTCACATTAATACAACAATCTATGTAATGAACAATAAAAATCATATTAGACACAGGATAAACTGACAAAAACTATTGTATATAACAAAGAACAGTCTAAATCACGTAAAAGAGTCAAAATCGTGTGATCATAATGACAAACATATACCACAAACAGTAAAAAACAAATAGGGTGGCATATGTACTCGATAAATAATTAGAATCAAGTAATCAAAGTGACACATATACACAATTCATAGTTAAGATATTGTGAACAGAGTAACATATATACACCCCATTAACAGTCAAACTCACCTGAACAGAGTGACACAAATGCATAATAAATAGTTAAAATCATGCCAACAGAGTGACACATACACCAAAACAATTAGAATCATGTGAACAGAGTGACACGTATACATGATAAACAGTCACAATTACATGAACAGAGTGACACATATACATGATAAACAGTCAGAACGTGAACAGAGTGACACATATACAGGATAAAAAGCCAGGATTACGTGAACAGAGTGACACATCTATACCATAAACAACCAAAATCGCGTGAACTGTATACTATAAACGATTAGAATCAGTGAATCATGTGAATAAAGTGAAACCTGTGTACCAAAAAGAGTCTCAGTCCCTCAGGAGTTAAAGATCTACTACTCCGAACATATCGCCTACACATACTTGTGATCTTTTATCACAGTCACATTATATTCACTGCTATGTAACTTCAATTTTTTTCTCTAATTATAGAATGAGTGACGGGTATGTATCGAGAGGCATAATCACGTGACGAGTTACAATTCTACCACATACTTCGAACATATCGCCAACCCATCTATAAATAGACTCCTAATCTTGTATCAATGTCGGACCATCTTTCACTACTCTATAACTCCAGTTTTTTTCATTCTAATTTTAGATTGGAGAAGAATCACGTTTAACAAATTTTCTGTGGTAAGATAGCTGGGCAAAACATAAAAATAAGAGTGTAGTTTCTTATCTTCTTCAAAGTTGTTTTTCAAGATTTGAAAAAAAAAAAATTCTTTGGCAATCTTTGTGTTTCAAATTGATTCCTTTTCAAAAACTTCTCACTTGCTCAATTTGGTTTAAATTTTCTTATTATTGTTGATAGAGGTTATGCAAATGCTGGTGGAGAAATACTTTAAGGGTAAAGGAAGATTTTAGGCTCTTTTGGCAATTTCCAAACACATCTTTTCAAAGAGATGTGATTCGGATGCGGGCAGAATATGTGCAACAATAGATTAAGTTTGGCGATGCAAGGCCCATTTTTGAGCCCAAAGGTTCGATTTCTTGCAAATCTTTATCAGATTTAAAGATAAAAACTATATATTTAAAATCACGGTCGCGAGGACTTTTATTCTTTTTTCCATCGAAAGAATAAATTTACCAAATTTAGAGCAGCATTACTGTTGTTGTTACTGGTTTAATTCTAATTTCTTATGTATTCTTAAAAAAAAAAGAGATCAAATTTCTTATCTTATAGTTAGGTTTTCAGTCTCCCTGTTCTCCAGAAAGGCGAATGAACTTTTAAAATACAAACTTTGTTTCTCTGCAAATGTAAGATTTATCAGCCATTTTTTATAGATTTTTTATTGTTGGTAAAGAGGCATTTTTTTTATTCGTCAAGGAATTTTTTTTTCTTTGTACACGAACTCACACCTTCATGTTTTGGCGACAATTTAGATTTATCTGGAGGATGTGATTGGATAAAAGTAAATCAGACTTCGTTAAAAAAGATAATAAAAAAACATATCATAAAGGAAATATATTCACTCATGGTTTCATATCTTCCTTTCCCGTCACAAAGTTAATTTTCCATAAGTTATTCCAAACGCTTAAAATCTAATTATATACATGTATGTACAAATCTAGGTGGAATATGGCCATGAAAATCAAGAGAAACTTCTACCAGAGGAAGACGTGTCTGGTGAAACTTGGAACCGATATAGTTCAAATCATGGCAGCAAAAATGTGGCCATTAATGGAGTCAGATTTGCCAACGTGAGGCCTATTACGCCCACAGGTACGATCACCATAATCCACATTTATTTTATTTGAATTGGAAGACAAATGCTATTTTTACTCTCTCTTTTGTTTTTCGAAATGCTATTTTTACTTGAAAAAATTTTAATACTGTTTTCCCTTAGAATTCCTGCCATATCAGATATGGATTCCATAAAATATCGATAACAAGGACTCCCCTCTTTTTTTAAGGAATCAAGCTTGTGTGTTTGAGCTTCATGATTTGCCAAATCCGAGCATCATGATAACTATATTTCAGTTCAGTTTAGTTATGTTTCTCCCCTCTGGAAATGAAAAAGCAATGGGAGAGAAGAAATATGTCTTTGTTTATATTCAATATTTGCATAATAAAATTGTACAAATATTTAGCAGCCCCGTAATCTTACGAGCCAAATCTCTCCTCTGGTTGTGCAGATTGTGGCAAATCCATGGTGGACACTCTTTCCAAAAACAAATTGAAGTTTTCATCTCTATCCAATAAACTAATCCTGACGTACTGTGGACCGACACCGAATTGTCGTCCACTCCTCGTCAGGATTTTATATTTCCTGAGGAAAACTTGGCAGTCCTCTAAAGGCTCTTCGCACCTTAGCCATGCAAAAGCTGCAGAAGATGACCCTATGTAAGTATACAACATCACTTTCCACCCCATGTAACGATGTCATAATTTCAATGGTCATATCATTTTCTAACATATATAGTTTCTCTACTTACCAGGTTGTGGCTCGAAGTATTGTCCTCGGAACCTACAGAATGCAGGGGAGAAATCCGGCAGAGTGAAAAGAGCACTCTGCTTCACCGCTCCCCTTAGCCTCCTCCACCTGGCCACCATGAGGTTGTGAACCTCATCAAAGAGCGATTGGTTAGACGCCGGGCCGGGATGTTCACAGCTGTCGGAGACAACTTTGAGGACTGTTGCTGCCCTCAGCTGGGAATCCTTGGACACTCCGATGGTGCTGAGTTCTATGAACTTCACCATCTTACGTGCAACCTCCCGGTCTTTGACAAAAGCCCACCTGAAAAGCATGGAAGGGAGAGGGAGAAATGAGTGAAAGAGTTTACAAAAATGTCTTGGGAATATGTTATTCCTAGTCTGCCAATGACTCTTACTCACCCTATCCGCATCCCAGCGTGGCCTGTGCTCTTTGAGACGGTGAATAACATGATCTCGTGGTCAGCCGGGGAGGAGATCGCCGCGTACTGTGGCCAATAGTACGCAAGATCATGGACCAACTTGCCTCCCGTCCTGTTCACCGCTGACCCCCGGTTGTATCCGTCAGGATTGTTGGGGGATGTGATCAGTTCAATAAAGGGTCCTTCTTTATTGAACTTTGCAGCATCTCCTGCCCATTTGTGGATCCCGGACTTGAGGCAGTCAACCAGAGCCGGATATGCCTAGCAGACAAGAGCAAGTTACATGGGTTAGTCACATAACACGATATCACGCAAGGAAAGGAATGATCAGAAGCAATACTCACCGAGTAGTAGGGTGCTGCAGATACAACACTAATGGGCTCTTGTGCATCTTGGGGTGATAGTGCGTATAATGCAGCTTGCACAAGTTGGGTAGAACCAGTCCCTACTACAATGTGGCGGTCTTCTGTCACCGCATTTCCTACTATGGAGTGGAGCCTGAGGACCTCTCTGGCAAACTCTGGCTCTAGAAACCAGCACAGGTTGCCTAGATCAGAGAAGTAACTCATGGACTGCCATCCAGGAATGACGATGGTGGCCCTGTCTCCCTTTTCTTGCCAGAAGTGTTCGTACAGTGTGGGGTCGCCACTGTATGCAACAACAAACCAACTTTATTGGCAGATTATAATTTTATTAGAGAAAAGAAAGTTTAATACAAAACCTTCAAAGTTTACAATTCTACTTGGAGGATGGCAGAATAGAGGTTTTTCTACTTAGACTATTGGCGAACTATATTGTAATGTTTTACCTTGTAAATGCATAGGTACAAGTAAAACTGTAAAAACATACTGATGTGTAAAATGTTAACTTTCATGAGATACCATGTTGAGTTTTTCTTTTTAAAGAGCTTCTGATAAACATTTAAAAGTGTACATGTAGGAAGTGTTTAGCTACTGTGGAGAAAATTAAAAGATATGAATACCAGGATACCAAAGACGGCTATCCTGTGCTGTATTTGTATTGCATCAGTAAGTGAGAAACCTACTAGTACAAGAGTTCTATACAAGTATACTGACTAACACAGATAACTATTAGGCCTTATGCTTATTATCTATTAAAAATGACACAATTGCAAAGTAATTGAATTCATTGGACAGAAGAAAAGATCAATGGAGAGTGTTTAGATTCTTGCAGACCCTACTAATTTTTCCAGGAAAGGAGAATTAGTTAAACGATTTTTAACAGGCTAAAAACTAATTAATGCAACTACAAGAGTGGAGGGCGGCTCTAGTGATATGATGCCCAAAAAATGAGAATGTACTGTAGTTGCTACTGGTAGCTTTGAATTTCAATAGTACATACTGGTCAAGATTGATGGTCCTGTCTGGGGCATTGCCAGCCATTGAAGGAGGAGAAGTAGAAGACGGTAAGGAAATGTGGGTAGCATGGCCACCAGCGAGCAACAGGTCGCTGGTATTGTTGTTTTGTCTGTTTTTCTCACAAATAGAATTAAGGATCAGGCTCATATTTAGAGCCAAAGACAGAAATAATAAATTCCTCACTGAGAGAATATTGACCAAGAGGCGGGCCATTTTTTTTTGAGTTTTCAGCAAAGAAATTAATTAAGTTGGGACAAAAAGAGAATATCAGAAAAATTGGGAAGGTTTTTAGATGCAGGAGAAAACAGGAGGATTTGGTGTGGTGAAGCAGAACCCAGAGAAGGGATCATATAGGAAATCCCCATAGGAAATTGCCAAAAAGTTTCGAGTGACACGGTACACATGAAGCAATAGGAAATTAGGTTGTTGAGCAGGGAGACTGAGGAGGTTATAGTTATGGTTTATGAGACGCCCCAACCCGTATTTACCGTACACAGTAAACACGTGTCGGAACTGTGACCATCCAACCCAATAAACCCAAGCATACAGTGTGAACAACAATAACTCGGGCCCAACGGCCCAATACAATAAACAACATAATCAACATAACCGGCCCAATGATCCAACAATAATGAAGACATGCACAGCGGAAGGCTTAAAGACTAACTAACACTGTATGCGTAACAGATGCAACATATGGACCCAAGCCCGTCTAAGGGATAACGCCGCAGCCTGTCGGGAAATGCACCAAACCTGTACAACAAACAACTCATCCTACGGGATGAAACCCCGCAGGCGAGGGGTGAGTCCGAAACGCTCACCGACGAAAGATAAACAATGATATATTCAACCATAACACTTTCGAAACGAACACAACTATCACAACAACAAGCACAAACAAACACATCACAAGGATACTGCCATAACAACTAACACATACCACACGACAAAGGAATCCAACTCAAACATCACGATAGAGGAATCTTATTAAAACATGTCAAGCACATCATAATCAATACTGAACCAAGACCCAAAGAACACTTATTAATTTTTATTACCAATTTTATCTTCCGGGGCCCCGTCACTGGACAAGCTAGGGTCGTACCTGGTTATTAACTAATTCTGGATGCCAGGCCCCACCACAATTCGGGATCAACATCCCCATATCTCAAATCCGGGATCAACATCCCAATATCTCAAATCCGGGGTCAACACCCCGATATCACAAATCCGGGATCAACATCCCAATATCACAAATCCGGGGTCAACACCCCCAACCAACAAACCCTCTAGCAAGACACCACAGAACTAGTCTCTAACCATCTAGTCGTACCGCTACTTTCCAAGTGACAAATACATCATCATCTCAATATCAAATCCAATTCCGTTTCCAGTACTCATTATTCTTTCCTTAATTATCCACATCGACCATATACCAGTTCATCATTATTCTCAACACAGTATCACAATACCAATATCACAGTCTAACATCATCATCAATATTCCTCAGGTTAATCCACAATCACATTCGATCAACAACCTCATGTCACCAATTATTCACAGATAGCAGATCAACAATATTTCCAATACAACATACACAGGTCTAACACGATTCAACAACAACAACAACACCAACAATTCCTTAGCAATCAAGTAACAGTCAACAGTCAATCCAGCAAATCAAACAAACAACAAAATACACACACAGCATTACGGGCACATATCAAGGTTTATCCATCCTTACCTGGTATGTCTCTGAAATTGCTATCCGGTCAAATCCCGATACCCTATATGTACATGTAGGAATACAATAATCACTTATAATGCACAACAAAATATTTATGCATGATACCGGTTTAGAAATCGTTATACGGCTTGCCCTTTATCCAATTTCTTCATTATGAAATTAACCCCTTTATTCATTATACCATTTATACTTAATTTCAAATTAAAACCGAAACCGTGTTTCCTATCGATATTCTAACTATTCTAAATTTTTAAATTAAAACCAAAACCGAACGTTCAAGCCGATATCCCGGCCCATTGGCCACTTAAGATCAGAAAAATCATAAACATATTAAGATACGTTTATATACACGTATATTTACACATAAATCGATACTAGATTAAATGTATATCTTGTGTAACCATATTTATACTTATATAGTAGATAATCCCCATTTTACCATATATTTATTTATGTGTTAATTAAAGTTGTAACTTCATTATTTAGCTAAACATAAATTTAGTAGGATATATATGTATAGTCATTTATACGTATGTGTTTATAATTCATCAATAATCATATTTATATTTTAGGCTTACATTTGGCAACTAAATCAAGTAAATAGGTATAACTGATCCTTTAATTATTAACAGTCCAAGTGTAAATTTAAATAAACCAGAATTTAATTATTATAGGCCTTTCTATTAGTCTAACAAAATAAATTTATAATTCGATTTACAAATCATAAATGGATTTAAGAGTTAGTTTTTGATTAATTAAATTAAATCTTTATTCTAACTAAATCAATTAAGGGTCCGGGTTCATTAACGTTCTTAGTCCGTTAGAATGTATTCGTCCCGAGAACATGGGCCTCCGCACATTGGCCCGTTCCGAGCCCATTTGTGCACCGAGCCCAAACCCGAGCCCATGATATAGAAGAGTCCGAGGGGTTACCAAAACAACCCGTCCATCGAGTCCCATTTGTTGGAAAACGCACTGTTCACGCCGGAGTTGCCCGGGACTCGCCGGAAAATTCCTGAGATGCCGGAATCCTCGCCGGAATCACTGTTCACGGCAGCAAAAAAATGCACACGGTACTGTTCACGCAATCCATCTGCTACTGTTCGTCATAACAACACATCCAAAACTCCAATCCCACCGCCATCACCTCCAAATCCACGGCCACACTGTGGTGACCGGAACACCACCCAAGAATCCAACACGCCGTTTATCACCCCGGAAACCCCACCAACTACTACCAAACATCTGCAGGACACCGTCGTCCACAACAATCGCAGCCATAACCAACCCAAAACACCCAACAAACCATCCAGTCACAACAACCCACAAGCAATGAGAAACACAAATAAAAAAGGATTGGCTCAGATCAACAAAAATTGGGGTAGAAAGAAAAGAAAAGGATTGCGAGGGGGAGGAAAAGAGGCTCACGAGCAGTGGTGTACCCTGTCGGCGTTTCTGGCAATCCGGAAGCAGCAAGCTCCGTAGGTTCGCCGTTGGCTCAGACGGCGGATCGACGGTGAGGAGAGGATCAGTCGTGTTCACGTCCTCCTGGGTCTCAGCTTGTTGCTCCGCCGGCGGCAAGCTCTACTCCTCGGTGGCGTCGTGCCCGGATCGGCTAGCGGCGGTCCTCTGCAACGGCGACGTTGGAGCGATGGGTGGCGGCGGCGGCTTTTCTAGCTGCAGGCAGAGGAGATGCAGAGAGGGCTGGCCACGGCGGATTGAAGGAAGGAGAAGGAAGAGATGGTGTTGGTGAGGCGGCGGCGTGTGGCTGACGAGGCGACGAATAGGAGAGGAAGGTGGATGGGAGGATGTGGGCGGCGGTGAATCACAGAGGAAGAAGAGAAAAATGGAGGAGAGGAATTGGGGGCGGCGGTCGCGTCTGTGGCAGGGGAAGGAGAAGGAAAAGAGAGATGGTGGAGGCGATTTGGTAACAGGGGCGAGGAAGAAGGAGGAAGGGTGAGGGGATGGCAGAGTTGTGGTGTGTGGCTCGGTAGGTGTTGTCGGTGGTGGTGAAGGAGAGGAGGAGATAAGGAAAGGGGAAAGAAACAAAAAAGAAAACAGGAAGAGAGTCACGGGTAGAAAACGAAAAGGAAGGGTGGGCCGGCGGCTGGAAAAAGAAAATGGAGAGGAAAAGAAAGAAAAAAGAAAAGAGAAAGGAGAAAGAAAAGAAAGAAGGGAAAGAAGAAAAAGAAGAGGGAAGAGGAGTGGGGCCCGCGTGGCCGGAGAAAAATCGGGAGAGAGAAGAAATGTTGCCGGGAAAGAGGAAGAGGAAGGAAAAAGAAAGAAGAAGAGTGGCACGGGACAACCACATTCGGCCGTCCGGATTCTCGCGTCGGAATCCCGTAAACGCAGGGATACTCCNAGCTTCTGGCACACCCCGCCAAGTGTCCAAACTCAACATGAGTTACCGCTTATACCCTTAAGCGACATCTCTTCCGCTTATAAATACCAAACCTCACAGCTGAGACATTTACTCTCAGCCATGGACTCTCCACTTCGTTCTCGAACGACTTCAGACTCCGAGAACAACAGCTACATTGGCGGCAAGGCTTTCCCGACAAGCTCCGATGAAGAGCCTCCGAAGAAGCGGTTCAAGACCAACATCATCGGTCTGGAGGAGCACATGGTGGTCTCCCCAAAACGACGGAAGAAGCGAGCTCCCAAGAAAACTGAAGATCGCAAGGGCAAGGCGATCGCTGGAAGCAGCACTCCGCAACAGAAGCTGACACAACTGAACTTCTCCCTGAAGAAGATCAGCTCGGCGGTGGCGCAGATCGAACTGGCGTGCATGGAGCTCTTCCCGCACATGGAAAATGTCAAAAAGATTGTAAAAGATCTAGAGAAGCAAGTAGCTCCGTAGAGTACTCTTCTCCTGTTGTAATCCTTTATGAAATAAATAAAATAATTTCCTTTTAAATCAAAAATTCTTGTGTTATGAAATCTCTTGTTAAATGGAAAATAAATCATCTCAAAGTAAAATAAAAATCAATAGTAAGAATATAAAATCAAATATAAATAAATTAAAGGTAAAATTTGTTTAACAAAATCAAAGCAGAAAGAAATTAAAACAAAATATGTTTCCATGAACGGCGTTCGTATCGGACGTGAACATCCTCGATTCACGAAACGTACCGTACAACTAACGGTGACGTCGGTTAACCTCGTGAAAAAGATACCCGTTAACTCGGAAAGCGATGATCACGGGATCGTCCTGTGTCCCTCGAAGGAAACGATACCCACTTGTTCACATTTTCCGCATAAGCCAAAACGTCTGTCAAGGCTCGTATCTCTCCACGATGTCCGAACAGCTGTGAGCTTGTCGCACATGCGCTCTACTCGAGATATGGCCCCATCCGTTTAGCCTCAACGGTCACGGATGCTTGTGATAAAAGATGCAAGAGATATATAGAAAGACCATAACAAGAAAGACAAGGTAGCCAGAGCGAAAGAAAATCATGAGTTAGGAAAAGCCTGAAAAACTCTGGCATGGGTCCGAAAAACGCGTAAAGCAATAATTGCAAACAACGGTAAAGTTCAAAAGGCAAGATCTTGAAAATCAAGAAAACGGTAATCACGCTCCCCATAAGTGTATAAAAGAAGGAGCGGTGAGGTGTAAATCACCAAAAGCAATCAAGGCAACAAAACGCTAAAGCAAAAGAAAACACCACGTTCAAAACAAAACCCCACACGTCCAAACAAAATGCCTGCTCCTTCATCCGTCTTCTTCGTCGAAGGTGCCAATCTCGGCAGGAGAAACCGTCTGGCGTACAGCATGGTCAATGAACGTGCTGAAGAGCTGCCGAATGAGCTCGGCAGAATGCCACGCCTGGTCTTTGTCGACGAGCTCTACTCCTCAAGATTCTTCGTCACTCCCATGGAAGAGGTGTTCTTCCTAGAGGACCATGGGACACTGAGGACTTCATACTACGGCTCAGCAAACTCCGTGATGTTCTTCATCTCGGATAGGCTTCAAGAGTTCAACCTGGAGTCCACTTGCCAGACTGTGGAGCAAGGCGCTTACTACCAGCTCGCAATGACAGCCCAGAGCATACCCAGAATGACTCGGCTACCTCCAACCTGGCCAAAGGTACGTCTGCTGGTGTGGAACTGCAGAGGAGTTGCAAGGCGTGCACAGGAGTTCTCGCGCACTTTGAGGGACTTGAAGAACCAGTACAAGCCAAATATGGTTCTTCTGACGGAGACGCAGAGGCAACCACGAGACGATCACGGTCTGATACCACTCCGATTCCCTCAAGCTAACCGGTTCGAGATTCCTGGCCAGCGCGACAGAGGCGGCATGTGGCTCTCTTGGAGCGACAGAGTCACGGTCAACGTCAACAGTGACGCAAACAGCTTCCGTGTCAACGTCGTTGCGAACCGTTGAATGTATTTTCTTTATTTTTATAAAAATATCAAAAATCAATGTTGTATTTCCCTTTTTATAAAATATCTAATATCATGTACTATTTCCCTTTGTAATCAAAAATATTAATATTTCCCTTTATCTCAAAAATATCGGTATTATCAAAAATATTTGTATTTTCGCATATTATGGCATCATTACCTCTTATGTGTATGTTCCGCGACAGTTGGCGTCCCTCGACTGGATCCATAATGCACTAACTAAATGACATAAAATAATAAAAAAATGAAGCGAACTATGCAAACAAGGACTCAAACACTCATAGACTGCCCGACAAGACCTAACGCCCGCTCCGCTACCAAAATGAGACGCCCCAACCCGTATTTACCGTACACAGTAAACACGTGCCAGAACTGTGACCATCCAACCCAATAAACCCAAGCATACAGTGTGAACAACAATAACTCGGGCCCAACGGCCCAATACAATAAACAACATAATCAACATAACCGGCCCAATGGCCCAACAATAATGAAGACATGCACAGCGGAAGGCTTAAAGACTAACTAACACTGTATGCGTAACAGATGCAACCTATGGACCCAAGCTCGTCCAAGGGATAACGCCGCAGCCTGTCGGGAAATGCACCAAGCCTGTACAACAAACAACTCATCCTACGGGATGAAACCCCGCAGGCGAGGGGTGAGTCCGAAACGCTCACCGACGAAAGATAAACAATGATATATTCAACCATAACACTTTCGAAACGAACACAACTATCACAACAACAAGCACAAACAAACACATCACAAGGATACTGCCATAACAACTAACACATACCACACGACAAAGGAATCCAACTCAAACATCACGATAGAGGAATCTTATTAAAACATGTCAAGCACATCATAATCAATACTGAACCAAGACCCAAAGAATACTTATTAATTTTTATTACCAATTTTATTTTCCGGGCCCCGTCACTGGACAAGCTAGGGTCGTACCTGGTTATTAACTAATTCTGGATGCCAGGCCCCACCACAATCCGGGATCAACATCCCCATATCTCAAATCCGGGATCAACATCCCAATATCTCAAATCCGGGGTCAACACCCCGATATCACAAATCTGGGATCAACATCCCAATATCACAAATCCGGGGTCAACACCCCCAACCAACAAACCCTCTAGCAAGACACCACAGAACTAGTCTCTAACCATCTAGTCGTACCGCTACTTTCCAAGTGACAAATACATCATCTCAATATCAAATCCAATTCCGTTTCCAGTACTCATTATTCTTTCCTTAATTATCCACATCGACCATATACCAGTTCATCATTATTCTCAACACAGTATCACAATACCAATATCACAGTCTAACATCATCATCAATATTCCTCAGGTTAATCCACAATCACATTCGATCAACAACCTCATGTCACCAATTATTCACAGATAGCAGATCAACAATATTTCCAATACAACATACACAGGTCTAACACGATTCAACAACGACAACAACACCAACAATTCCTTAGCAATCAAGTAACAGTCAACAGTCAATCCAGCAAATCAAACAAACAACAAAATACACACACAGCATTACGGGCACATATCAAGGTTTATCCATCCTCACCTGGTATGTCTCTGAAATTGCTATCCGGTCAAATCCCGATACCCTATATGTACATGTAGGAATACAATAATCACTTATAATGCACAACAAAATATTTATGCATGATACCGGTTTAGAAATCGTTATACGGCTTGCCCTTTATCCAATTTCTTCATTATGAAATTAACCCCTTTATTCATTATACCATTTATACTTAATTTCAAATTAAAACCGAAACCGTGTTTCCTATCGATATTCTAACTATTCTAAATTTTTAAATTAAAACCAAAACCGAACGTTCAAGCCGATATCCCGGCCCATTGGCCACTTAAGATCAGAGAAATCATAAACATATTAAGATACGTTTATATACACGTATATTTACACATAAATCGATACTAGATTAAATGTATATCTTGTGTAACCATATTTATACTTATATAATCCCCATTTTACCATATATTTATTTATGTGTTAATTAAAGTTGTAACTTCATTATTTAGCTAAACATAAATTTAGTAGGATATATATGTATAGTCATTTATACGTATGTGTTTATAATTCATCAATAATCATATTTATATTTTAGGCTTACATTTGGCAACTAAATCAAGTAAATAGGTATAACTGATCCTTTAAAGTGTAAATTTAAATAAACCAGAATTTAATTATTATAGGCCTTTCTATTAGTCTAACAAAATAAATTTATAATTCGATTTACAAATCATAAATGGATTTAAGAGTTAGTTTTTGATTAATTAAATTAAATCTTTATTCTAACTAAATCAATTAAGGGTCCGGGTTCATTAACGTTCTTAGTCCGTTAGAATGTATTCGTCTCGAGAACATGGGCCTCCGCACATTGGCCCGTTCCGAGCCCATTTGTGCACCGAGCCCAAACCCGAGCCCATGATATAGAAGAGTCCGAGGGGTTACCAAAACAACCCGTCCATCGAGTCCCATTTGTTGGAGAACGCACTGTTCACGTCGGAGTTGCCCGGGACTCGCCAGAAAATTCCCGAGATGCCGGAATCCTCGCCGGAATCACTGTTCACGGCAGCAAAAAAATGCACACGGTACTGTTCACGCAATCCATCTGCTACTGTTCGTCATAACAACACACCCAAAACTCCAATCCCACCGCCATCACCTCCAAATCTACGGCCACACTGTGGTGACCGGAACACCACCCCAGAATCCAACACGCCGTTTATCACCCCGGAAACCCCACCAACTACTACCAAACATCTGCAGGACACCGTCGTCCACAACAATCGCAGCCATAACCAACCCAAAACACCCAACAAACCATCCAGTCACAACAACCCACAAGCAATGAGAAACACAAATAAAAAAGGATTGGCTCAGATCAACAAAAATTGGGGTAGAAAGAAAAGAAAAGGATTGCGAGGGGGAGGAAAAGAGGCTCACGAGTAATGGTGTACCCTGTCGGCGTTTCTGGCAATCCGAAAGCAGCAAGCTCCGTAGGTTCGCCGTTGGCTCAGACGACGGATCGACGGTGAGGAGAGGATCAGTCGTGTTCACGTCCTCCTGGGTCTCAGCTTGTTGCTCCGCCGGCGGCAAGCTCTACTCCTCGGTGGCGTCGTGCCCGGATCGGCTGGCGGCGGTCCTCTGCAACGGCGACGTTGGAGCGATGGGTGGCGGCGGTGGCTTTTCTAGCTGCAGGCAGAGGAGATGCAGAGAGGGCTGGCCACGGCGGATTGAAGGAAGGAGAAGGAAGAGATGGTGTTGGTGAGGCGACGGCGTGTGGCTGACGAGGCGACGAACAGGAGAGGAAGGTGGATGGGAGGATGTGGGCGGCGGTGAAACACAGAGGAAGAAGAGAAAAATGGAGGAGAGGAATTGGGGGCGGCGGTCGGGTCTGTGGCAGGGGAAGGAGAAGGAAAAGAGAGATGGTGGAGGCGATTTGGTAACAGGGGCGAGGAGGAAGGAGGAAGGGTGAGGGGATGGCAGAGCTGTGGTGTGTGGCTCGGTAGGTGCTGTCGGTGGTGGTGAAGGAGAGGAGGAGATAAGGAAAGGGGAAAGAAACAAGAAAGAAAACAGGAAGAGAGTCACGGGTAGAAAACGAAAAGGAAGGGTGGGCCGGCGGCTGGAAAAAGAAAATGGAGAGGAAAAGAAAGAAAAAAGAAAAGAGAAAGGAGAAAGAAAAGAAAGAAGGGAAAGAAGAAAAAGAAGAGGGAAGAGGAGTGGGGCCCGCGTGGCCGGAGAAAAACCGGGAGAGAGAAGAAATGTTGCCGGGAAAGAGGAAGAGGAAGGAAAAAGAAAGAAGAAGAGTGGCTCGGGACAACCACATTCGGCCGTCCGGATTCTCGCGTCGGAATCCCGTAAACGCAGGGATACTCCCGTCTTTCCGACAAATTCCGTCCCGAGTCCAAAAATATGACTTGGGCTCGGAAAATCCGATTAATCCTCCTGAACGTCGTCCAAGTCTCGGAACTAGAAACCGAGGCTCGGTTAGTTAGGAAGACACTCCCGAGCGCGGGAAAACTCTCGTTTTCAAAAAACGACTACCGATTTACTTCGAATTAATTACCCGAGATTAATTCAACAGTAAATCACGGTAAAACAATTTCTACAGTCCCGGTAAAAATAAAAAATTTTACCCGGGCTGTTATCTGAATAGGAGATTTAAACTAAGCTTATAGTATTAAATACACAGTGGATATCAATTAAGCAAAAGCAGTCCTGACGAGGAGAGGAAAGATGCTCTTCAAAAAAGTTGGACTCGACGGTTTCAAATGTCTCGTGGGTTGTGGGTTTATCATCAGTTACAATGAGAGAATCTCTGCAACAAAGACAAGTGGTGATCCTGTGGCTTCCATGCAAGTGTTCTTGCATTGCATGAATCCAAGGCTACCTAATCCCATTTTCAGTTACTGCATGCTTATCTACTTACTCTTTGCTTTTGTGACATTTGTATGATGCATTTGGATGCTCATTGCCTTCACAACCTGCTAGTGCATCTGGTTGCATCTGTAGGAATCCAAAGACTGGGTTAGAGTTTTTTTGCCACCGATCTTTATCAATGGCAGCCAATAGTAACTCCGCGAGTTTACAGTAAAAAAACAAAAAACAGGGTCTTCACTCAGTTCCTCAAACCTTTATTCACCTGTCATAGACCTTCTTATCGAAAATTAGAGTACTATACAATCTCTGTGTACAAAATAGATGTTGCAAATTGAGAACAATTATTGTATTACAATCTCTGCGTAATAGTGTTGCAACCAGAGTTGTTTGCTATGGATACTAATAAATATTGGGTTAATTACTTTTTAAGCACTCCAACTTTTGGTCAAACGGATTTAACCACTTAAACTAAAAAAAACCCAGATAGAAGTACTTTAAATTTTTTTTTTGTAAGATTAACCACCTGAACTAAAAAAAATCAAGATAAAGGTACCTCAAACTTTATTTTTGTAAGATTTAACCCTCTACACCCATAATTTTACAATTTTTTTAATATTGTTCCCTTTTTCTCCTATTTTCTTTTTTAATCCGATTTAAAAATGCATCACTTCAAAAAAATATCATTACTTTAAAAGATAAATCCAGAAAAAGATTAATTTTTTGGAAAAAAAATCAAATAATTATTATATCAGTTAACTTGTTTGTCTCAACCATCTAAAATGAAAAAAAAAATGTGGGAGATATTAAAATTAGTTTGCTAGATTTCGGAAATTTTAAAGAATATTAATGTTTGTTTTTGGAGTGATAAGGGAGTTTTTAAAAGTTAAAATGACTTGGTTTCTTTTTATTACGCTCATTTAAAAAAAAATTAAAAAATATTTAGTTGAGAAAAGAAAAAATGATTAAAAAATTCAGTTTTCTTTTTTTCCAAATAATTATTTTATTTTTGTGGGATTTTTAAATCGGATCAAAAAGAAAATAGAAGAAGAAAAAAGGGAATAATATTAAAAATTTGTAAATTTGTGGGTGGGGAGGGTTAAATCTTACAAAAACAAAATTTGAGGTACCTATATCCATATTTTTTTAGTTTTGGTGATTAAATCTTTAGTTCGGGTGGTTAAATCTTACAAAAACAAAGTTTAAGGTACCTTTATCCCTATTTTTTTTAATTCAAGTGGTTAAATCCGTTTGACCAAAAGGTTCAAGTGGTTAAAAAGCAATTAACCCAATAAATATTCTTAACTCCCTCTGTATGCGATGCATTTGACCTCTATCCCCCACTTTCAAGAAAAAAAGCGATTGAAAATATTATGTTTTTGTTTATGTTCAATATACACAAAAATACTATACAGACACTTGGCAGCTACTTATGAGACCATTCTCTGTTTCTGTAGATTGTTGTAAATTTATGGTAGACAATGTTTCTACAAAATGAAGTTTTCATCTCTATCCAATAAGCTAATCGTGATAAATTGTGGACCGGCACCAAGCTGCCTCCCACTCCTCGTCAGGATTTTATTCTTCCAGAGAACAATTCGCAGTTCTCTATAGGCCCTTCGCACCTTAACCATACCAAAGCTGCAGAAGATCACTCTATGTATGTATAAATTAGTTTTCACCTAACAGATACCATGTACGTAATTTCAATTGTCATGTCTTTTTCTAAATATATAGCTTCTCTACTTACTAGCTTGTGGCTCGAAGTATTGTTCCCGAAACCTACAAAATGCAAATGCAGGGGAGAATTCTGACAGTGTAATTCACTGCTCCCCTTAGTTTGGTCCACCCTGCTGCCGTGAGGTAGTACATAACTAGTTGGGTGGAACCTGTTCCTACTACAATGTGGCGGTTGTATATGGCCTTCAACCGCAAACTACGGCACTAGAAACCAACACAGATTGCCTGAATCAGAGAAGTAGCTCATGGAATGATAATGATGACAAGGTTGCCTATTTGCTGCCAAAAGTGTTCGTGCATTGTAGGGTCGCCACTGTATACTCCATCAAACAAACTTCATTACAAATTATAATCTTATAGGGTTTGATCAGAGAAAGTATAGTTTAAATGCATACGTGCAAGTAAAACTGTAAAAGCATACAGATACGGAGAAAATGTGACCACCTATGAAATACTAGGCTCAGTTTTTCGAAAAAAAAAAGAGCTTGTGATAATCATTTTCAAAGTACACGTAGGATTTGTGTGTAAATAATGTGGAGAAAATGACACAATAGCAATGGAAAGATCAACGGAGACTGGTTTGTGGATAGATTCACAGAGTTAAAACAACTTTTAACAATGTACAACTTAGTGGCTGGAGTTTGGCGGAGTATTCCAAACTGCAATTACAAAAACACCGTTGCCGAGGTGATGGCCTCGGTGCCGTCTGAGACTGATGCTGTAACTAAGAAGGTCCGTATTCGTGAGGAGACTGCTGCTGGGGGCGTTGCCCAAGAGTCTCCAACCGAGGACGGAACCACGATGGATGTCGATGATGGGGTTCAACCGTCCGGGATTGTGGCGGGGTCTCGTGAACAGATGCCTTTGGTGCCTCCAGCGACCGCTGTCACATGTCCAGAGGGGGCGACAGGGGGGGCAGAGCCGAGTCAACCGAAGCGGAGCTTTAAGGAAATTCTGGCGAGGGGGAAAACAACCACGGCGGATGATCTTATTGAGGAGGATGAGGCGCTATGTGAGGAGGGTGATATTATCTTCGTGGATGGGAAATATGGTAAGGCCGTACAGCTCTCTGAGGCTTTTCAAAATAGACTAGATAAGCCTTGGAAGCGAGCAGTGATTGTGAAACTGCTAGGTCGATCAATCGGATATAGAACCCTTTGTTCACGCCTTCAAACACTCTGGCGGCCCACTGGTTCTTTTTCAGTGATTGATCTGGATTACGATTTCTATGTCGTACGTTTTGAGAATAAGGATGATTATCTTCATGTGTTAACAGATGGTCCTTGGCAAATCATGAATTTTGCCCTTACTGTTCAACCATGGTTTCAGGGATTTCGTCCTTCAGCTGGCAAGATCAGCAAGGCCATTGTATGGGTTCGGTTCCCCGAATTTCCTTTGTCAAGGTATGATACCAGGGTATTGATGGCTACGGGCAGTCTTGTCAGTGAGCCTATTCGCATTGATGTTCATACACGTGACAAACAGCGTGGGAAGTTCGCTAAGATCGTTGTCGAAATAGATCTCCTAAAACCTTTGAAAGGGAAGGTGGAGCTCCAAGGTAAATCATATTTGGTGGAGTATGAGGGCCTGCCAACGGTTTGTTACAACTGTGGCTGCACTGACCACTGTATGGCTTCATGTCCTTTGCTGTGGGTATTGAGACTCCTGGACAGGATCCGAGGCCCCAACCCCAATCGGTCTTTCATGGTGGTGTTGGTCCTGTTTCTTCATTGGTACCGTCGGCGGCGAACTCTGAGTCCAGAGTTGGAGAATGGATGAATGCCAAGCCCCCTCGGCGTCACCGAAATTTTCAAAAAGGAAACACCAATTACACGGCGCACTCACCGGGCTCGCGCTTTAATGTGCTATATTCTGAGGATCCCGCTGATGCCGGTGTTGACGTTGACAAGGGGAGTAATGTTCGGGCTGATGCTACGCGGGAAAACACAGTACCAAGTGGTGTTCAAAAGGAGAAGGGGATTGGTGGATCTGAACGATTTGGGGCCCATGTTTATAAGCCAAAGGCCAAGACTGTTAAGGAGCAACCCAAGGATCCCCAGGATATTGCATCGTCTAGTGGTTCTAAACCCAAAGGGAGTCTGGCCCATTCGGCCACTATTTTGCCCCCATCGACTAACTCTTTCGTGTTCCCTCCTCAGCCAGAGTCTTCACCTGTGGTTCCAGATAATGTTATGGAGGCGAATGCTTCTGATTTGTGTGTCAATGCTCCCAAACCAGGCAAATTTGTCTTCCCCACTGAACTTCAACAGCAGTATATTTCACCCGAGCTATTTTGTTCTACAGGGCCGGTTGTACTTAAGACGGCGTCCTCTCCGGTTGTTTCTGGGTTGCCACCAATGGGAGAGCCACCGGATCTCAATACCAGATTTAACTCTGCTACTGAACATAAGAACATGACAAAAGAGGTTGTGGTTTTGCCTTTGAAGAAGGCTCCGTTGAAGGTTGATGCGTCCAAACCAAAAGCTAAGGCGACGGTGGGAAAGGTGCCTCTGGGTTCCTCTAAGGGTGGTGAGACTCAGGTCAAGCCACCACAATAGTTCCAGGTGTGTTTATTCCTTAATCCATATTTATTTATGTTAAGATTTCTTGTGTGTAATTGCCGCGGAGCTGACAGCACTAACATGCAGTCTACGGTTCACGATTTGGTTCTCATTAATAGAGTTAACTTGCTTGTCTTGGTTGAAACGAGAGTCAGTGGTGTGATTGCAGACTCTGGTGTACGTTCCTTGGGATTCCCTTGTTCTCACCGTATAGAGGCTTATGGGTTTTCCGGGGGGATTTGCGTTTTGTGGAAGCGAGAACTGTCTATGGTGATTTTGTATGAGCATGTTCAATTTTTACATACGCAGGTGACATGGGGACGGCAACAATTCCTTTTCACTGCAGTTTATGGGAGTCCGAAGCCCGTTTTATGCCAGTTTTTGTGGCATAATCTGGTCAATTTATCCTCTGGAATTTCCTCTCCGTGGTTGCTTTCGGGAGATTTTAATGCTATTCTTGCTGCAGAGGAGGCAAAGGGTTTGGCTGTGGGTCGCCGACAGGGATGTCGCCGTTTTTAGATGTGTATGGACCAGTACAATCTTATTGATCTGGGTTTTGTTGGGAATTCATTCACTTGGAGGAGGGGTTTGAAATGGATTCGGTTGGACAGGTCCTTGGTCAATCAGGAATGGGAACAACAATTCCCATTCACAAAAGTGTTTCATCTTCCTATGATGATATCTGATCATTGTCCTCTTCTTGTTGAGATTAAGTGCTCTCCGCATTTAGCTTCACGGGGGCCTCCTCCATTTAAGTTTCAGGCGGCTTGGCTCACAGATCCTAATTTTGCCACGGTGGTTCAGGATGTGTGGCTGCCTAATTCCAATGCAGATGAGGCTCTCCATCACCTCTCAAATCAGTTGCAAGATTGCAATTACATGGTTTTTGGGAACATTAGGCGCCATAAGAGAAGCTACAGCGACGGCTTCTTGGAATCCAGTGTACTTTGGCGAGCCGACATTCGGACTATTTGGTGAATCTTGAAAAGGAGCTTGAATTCGAATATCAGGCTGTCTTGGCACAAGAAGAATTTTTGTGGTTTCAAAAGTCGAGGTGCCAGTGGATTAATGACGGGGACAAAAATATAGCTTTCTACCATGCCCGGACTATTGATCGTCGTAGGAGAAGTAATATTGCGGCACTTAAGGATTCCAATGGGCAATGGCACTCTGATCCTGGAACTCTTCAGCAAATGGCAGTTCAATTCTATAAAAACTTATTCACAAATGATGGGCTAACGATGTCTTCCTTTCCAGTGGCGGGTTTGTTTCCCCTATGCCACCGAATGCTTTGCAGGTTTAGATCTTCCTCCGTCTGACTTGGAGATTCGAAATGCCATGTTTTAGATTGGGTCGACGAAGGCTCCAGGGCCAGACGGATTTCACTCCTTGTTTTTTCAGTCTCAATGGAACACAGTGGGCCCCTCTGTTTGTCAGTTTATTCAAGCTATGTTTGCCGGGCAGTATTGGTCACCGAGTCTTCAGCAAACTACTTTAGTATTGTTGCCTAAAGTGGAAAATCCAGAGTCTATGGCACAATTTCGTCCAATTGGATTGTGCAATGTGTTGTACAAGACTTTGACAAAAATCATTGTCAATCATCTGAAACCCCTCTTACCTTCATTGGTAGCCCCGACACAGTACAGCTTTATCCCTGGCCGTCACATTACTGACAACATTGTGATCGTCCAAGAGATTATTCATACCATGCGAACTCGGTCTAGCGGTCAAGGGATGGTGGCTATTAAGAATGACCTTGAGAAGGCTTATGACTGTTTGAGGTGGGATTTTATTCGGGACACTCTGGGGGATGTTGGACTGTCGTCTCACTTGATTCAGGTGATTATGCAGTGTATTTCTAATCCGGTGATGAGAATTCTATGGAATGGTGCTTTGACAGAGGCCTTTACTACTTCTCGTGGGGTGAGGCAAGGTGATCCGCTCTCGCCTTATCTCTTTGTGCTATGTATTGAAAAACTTAGTCAATTAATTAATAGAGAGGTGGCTGCTGGTGTTTGGCGACCGATTTCTTTGGGTTCTCAGGGATCCCCTCTTTCGCATATTTTGTTCGCTGATGATATGGTCCTTTTTGCAGAGGCAGACGTGAGTCCAATTCCTATTATTAGTTCTTGTCTATCTTTGTTCTTGGACTTCTCGGGGCAGAAGGTGAGTAAAGCTAAGACACAGATGTTCTTTTCCAAGAATGTTGACCCGGCGGTAGTGTGGGAGTTTTCATCTAATCTGGGTTTTTCTGTGACTTTGGATTTGGGTCGATACTTGGGTGTGCCACTCATCCATGGCCGGGTCACCAAGAATACATATCAGGCCTTAGTGGAGAAGGTGAACCAACGATTATCAGCATGGCAAGGTCGGTTTCTTTCCTTGGCTGGCCGTGTCACGCTTGCACAGTCCGTTTTAGCTGCTTTACCTATGTTCACTATGCAGACGGTGCAACTACCAGCTTCGATCTTCTCTTCTCTGGAGCAAAAGTGCCGTGGGTTTATTTGGGGATCCTCCCAAGATAACAGGAAGATACATTTGGCACCATGGGACTTGATTTGTTCACCGAAAAGTCATGGGGGTTTGGGGTTCAGAAAGTGTGCTGATCAGAATTCTGCCTTGTTGGCCAAATTAGGTTGGGGTCTTCTTTCTCAACCAGATGCTCTATGGTCGCGGGTGTTATGGGCCAAGTATTTGTAAGGTAATGTTATATTTCCTGATTCAATCTCCCGAACTTCATGCTCTTCTCTTTGGCGGGGTATTGTTAAACATTGGTCGGTGGTCCAAGTTGGCATTGAATGGGATGTTTGTGATGGCTCTATCAGATTTTGGTCTGATTCCTGGGTAGCTGATGTTGGTCCCTTGAAGCGGGTTGCTACAGGGTTGGTATCTGAGGAAGAATTACATGTTTCGGTGAATGCTTTTGTTGATCCCAATGGCGGATGGAACTGGGCTTCCTTTCAATCATGGCTGCCCGGCGGTCTGCTTGCAGATTGCAGGGATTACCCCGCCGACTCCTGATGCGGGTTCGGATGGTGTTTTATGGAAGCACTCGGCCTCTGGTCATTTTACCACCAGCTCAGCTTATGCTTCTATTCAGAATGTGGATATGAGGCCAGGAGTTGCTCTTGGTCCTTAATTTGGAAGTGGCGAGGACCGCAAAGGATCAGGATGTTCTTATGCTAACGGCTCATAATTATTTTCTTACCAATTCACGCCACTTTCAGCGGCATATGGCACCTGTTGCAAGCTATACTCGGTGCCATCATTTTGATGAGTCTACTCTCCATGTGCTTCGGGATTGTCTTGTAACAAAGGACTTCTGGTTATCTTTACAACATACTCTGCCCCCGGATTTTTTGATGTGGATTTTTTGGGTGCATATTAATTTACCCTCTACTGCCACTTTGTTTTCTAATATACCGTGTCGATTGTGGTTTGGAGTATCATGTTGGATGCTGTGGCGTTGGAGGAATGTTCTGGTCTTCACGGGCCGAGGATCTCCCTTTAATCCAAGAGCCCCAATTCTGAAAT
This sequence comes from Turnera subulata, assembly GCA_028386065.3. NCBI lineage: Eukaryota > Viridiplantae > Streptophyta > Magnoliopsida > Malpighiales > Passifloraceae > Turnera > Turnera subulata. The sequence continues at coordinate 26,623 of JAKUCV010006119.1, forward strand.
TTTGCATGGATGTCTTGAAAGCTGAGTTCGCCGGGTTGTCTCAGTTTAGTTCTACAGGATATTGATAATTTACGTTCCTCCTCTGTTGCTCACATAGGTTGAGCCAGACTTTTCCATTGTATTCATAAAAAAAAACACCACAACATAAAACTAAACTGTGAACGTACCATTGACTGAAAAATGTTCATTGTTCACTAATTTCTCCCGGGAAAAATAATTACCGTCGAGTGAAAAATCAAGCAATACAAAAGAAATGTAACGTAAATTTTAAACTATTGATTAGAGGGTGCGCCGGGCCCGAGAAATAGTGCAACGCTTGGGCGACGCCTGTGAGCCCCAGTAGCAAGCCACTATGGTGGGCCCATCCCTTACAAAAATTAATTTAATATCGAGTGGGCCAATGGCCCACGTATCAGATATTAAACCAATAAGAACAAATACTACACTTGATCTTAGCCAAAAGGCCGAGGAAGGTATGAGTTGAGATGGAGGCCTTCGCTACTTTTTATATATGTTTCTGCTGGTTAAGTTGCTCTTCCTACTCGATGTGGGATGCCGGAAAGCTGAAAAGCATAAGGGCTGCAATCGGCTCATTATATTATATTGAATGCAAAAGCTTTACAACAATGTTAACAAACACACATTAATGTTATTTAATATTGTAATCTCGTTCAAAAAGCATTGAGTCACAAAAATTCGTTTCTTATTTACACAACATAAAATAGGCACTTACTAGATGTCTTCCTTGTGCTACCGAATAGTTCAACAAAACCAACCTTCAGTTTCATGTGAGTAGGGGATGCAGTTATAAGTCTAGATATCCAACAGTCCGATTTTCAAATTTCAGTTGACACTTGACACTCATGGTAAATGTTTTATCCCTTTTTCAATATTGTACCAAAATAGCTCGCCAAAAGCATTAAGAATCACCATAAATGACAGTTACACGTAAAAAATAGCTACAATTCAATTAGTTGAGATACAAATTTATATGAACACATATGTACCAAGAAAAAATTATATAAAACCACCAATGTCTACTTTAAATACTTGTCTGTTTGAAATACTTCGCTCTAAAGATTCTCAAAAGCATTTAGTATTCATCAGTTATACTAAATCTAATATAAACAGTCCAATTTTTATAACCTTTTCCATTCCTACTCTCAACATTTTCTCCATCCCAATCTATGTTACTAAAAGTATTCATATTCACATGAATACAACAACCTATGTAATGACCAATAAAAATCATATTAGACACCGGAACATAGTGACAAAAACTATTGTATGGTAGATGTATAACAAAAAAATAGTATGAATCACGTAAAACAGTCAAAATCACGTGATCATAATGACATCCATATACCACAAACAATCAAGATCAAATAGGGTGGCATAATATACTTGATAAATAATTAGAATCAAGTAATGAAAGTGACACATAAACACAATAAATAGTTAAAACACTATGAAGAGAGTGACATATATATACACCATAAACAGTTATGACTCACAGAGCAACACATATGCATAATAAACATTTAAAATCACGCCAACAGAGTGATACATACACCAAAACAATCAGAATCATGAGAACAGAGTAACACATATACATAATAAACAGTCGACAAAAAAAATAAACAGTCAGAATTACGTGAAACACAGTGACACATATACATAATAAGCAGCCAGAATTACGTGAACAGAGTGACACATATATACCATAAACCATAAATAACCAGAATCGCGTGAACAATATGACGGATGTATACTATAAATAGTTAGAATCAGTGAATCACGTGAACAGAGTGAAACTTGTGTACCAAAAAAAGTGTTAGTCCCTTTGGAGTTAAAGATCTACTACTTCGAACATATCGCCTACACATCTATAAACGGACCTGTGATCTTTTATCGCAGTCTTACTTTCTTCACTGCTCTATAACTTTAGTTTTCATTCTAATTACTGATTGAGTGAGGGAAATCTATCGAGAGTCATAATCACGAGAGAAATTACAAATCCACCAGATACTTCGAACATATCGCCAACCCCATCTATGAGTCTTTTATCAAGGTCATACTATCTTTCTCCACTCCACAACTTCTTTTTTCATTCTAATTCTAGACTGGAGAAAGATTAGGTTCCGCCGGTTTTTATTAGTAAGATAGCTAGCCAAAACACAAAAGTAAGAGAGTATAGTTTCAGTATCTTCCTCAAAGTTGTTTTTCAACTTTTGGAAATATATATTTCTTTGGAAATCTTTCAGTTTCAAATTGATTCCTTCCAAAAACTTCTCTTGCTCAATTTGGATTAAATTTTCTTATTATTATTGATAGAATTTATGTAAATGCAGGTGGAGAAATACTTAAAAGAGTGAAGGAAGATTTTAGGCTCTGTTTGGCAACTTCCAAACACATCTTTTGGAAGAGATATGATTCGGATGCAGGTTGAATATGTCCAACAATAGTGACTAAGTTTGGCGATGCAAGCCTCATTTACGGGCCCAAAGGTTCGATTCTTACAAATCTGTATCAGATTTAAAGATAAAAACTATATATTTAAAATCACGGTCAAGAGTTTTTTTTTCTATCGAAAGAACGACTACGTTCATGATCATAAATTTAAAGCAGCAATACTGTTGTTGTTGTTGGTTTAAGTCTAATTTCTTATGTATTCAGAAAAAAAAAAGGGGTCAAATTTCTTATCTCATAGTTAGGTTTTCAGTCTCCCTATTCTCCAGGAAAGAACTTCTAAAATACAAGAACTTTTAAAAATACAAACTTTGTTTCTCTGCAAATGTAAGATTTATCAGCCATTTTTTTATAGCTTTTTTTGGTAAAGAGGCATTTTTTTTTTATCAAAGAGGCATTTTTTTATTCGGAAAGGAATTTTTTTTTTCTTTGTACACCAACTCACACCTTCATGTTTTGGCAACAATTCAGATTTATCTGGAGGATGTGATTGGTTAAAAGTAAATCTGACCTCGTCCAAAAAAATGTCAATAAAAAAACATATCAAAAAGGAAAGGAAACATATTCACTCATGGTTTCATACCTTGCTTTTCCCATCACAATTTTAATTTTCCATACCTTATTCCAAACGCTTTAAATCTAATTATACGTGCGTGTATAAATCCAGGTGGAATATGAAACTTCCACCAGAAGATGACGTCTCAAAGAAGGGCCTTGAAACCGATATTGTTCAAATCAAGGCATCAAATGTGGCCATTAATGGAGTCAGATTTGCCAACGAGAGGCCCATTAAGCCCACAGGTTCGATCACCATAATCCACATCTTATTTATTAAATTGGAAGACAAATGCTATATTACTCTCTCTCTCTCTCTTTCGAAGTACTATTTACTTGAAAAAATTCTTAACCTGTGTCCCCTTAGAATTCTTGTCATATCAGATATTGATTCCATGAAATAATAATGGTTGCGGACAAGAAACTGATAGGAACACCGATAACAAGGACTCCCCTCTTTTTTTAAGGAATCAAGCTTGTGTGTTTGAGCTTCATGATTTGCCAAATCCGAGCATCATGATAACTATATTTCAGTTCAGTTTAGTTATGTTTCTCCCCTCTGGAAATGAAAAAGCAATGGGAGAGAAGAAATATGTCTTTGTTTATATTCAATATTTGCATAATAAAATTGTACAAATATTTAGCAGCCCCGTAATCTTACGAGCCAAATCTCTCCTCTGGTTGTGCAGATTGTGGCAAATCCATGGTGGACACTCTTTCCAAAAACAAATTGAAGTTTTCATCTCTATCCAATAAATTAATCCTGACGTACTGTGGACCGACACCGAATTGTCGTCCACTCCTCGTCAGGATTTTATATTTCCTGAGGAAAACTTGGCAGTCCTCTAAAGGCTCTTCGCACCTTAGCCATGCAAAAGCTGCAGAAGATGACCCTATGTAAGTATACAACATCACTTTCCACCCCATGTAACGATGTCATAATTTCAATGGTCATATATGAAAAGCATGGAAGGGAGAGGGAGAAATGAGTGAAAGAGTTTACAAAAATGTCTTGGGAATATGTTATTCCTAGTCTGCCAATGACTCTTACTCACCCTATCCGCATCCCAGCGTGGCCTGTGCTCTTTGAGACGGTGAATAACATGATCTCGTGGTCAGCCGGGGAGGAGATCGCCGCGTACTGTGGCCAATAGTACTCAAGATCATGGACCAACTTGCCTCCCGTCCTGTTCACCGCTGACCCCCGGTTGTATCCGTCAGGATTGTTGGGGGATGTGATCAGTTCAATAAAGGGTCCTTCTTTATTGAACTTTGCAGCATCTCCTGCCCATTTGTGGATCCCGGACTTGAGGCAGTCAACCAGAGCCGGATATGCCTAGCAGACAAGAGCAAGTTACATGGGTTAGTCACATAACACGATATCACGCAAGGAAAGGAATGATCAGAAGCAATACTCACCGAGTAGTAGGGTGCTGCAGATACAACACTAATGGGCTCTTGTGCATCTTGGGGTGATAGTGCGTATAATGCAGCTTGCACAAGTTGGGTAGAACCAATCCCTACTACAATGTGGCGGTCTTCTGTCACCGCATTTCCTACTATGGAGTGGAGCCTGAGGACCTCTCTGGCAAACTCTGGCTCTAGAAACCAGCACAGGTTGCCTAGATCAGAGAAGTAGCTCATGGACTGCCATCCAGGAATGACGATGGTGGCCTTGTCGCCCATTTGTTGCCAGAAGTGCTCGTACAATGTTGGGTCGCCACTGTATACGACAACAAACCAACTTTGTTAGCATATTATAATCTTATAGGTTTGATCAGAGAAAAGAATGTTTAGTACGAAACCTTCAAAGTTCACCATTCCTATTTAAGAGGATGGCAGACTAGAGATTGTTCTACTTAGACAATTGTCGAAAAATATTGTAATGTTTTACCTTGTAAATGCATACGTGCAAGTAAAACTGTAAAAACGTACTGATATGGAATGTTAACTTTTTTGAGATACCAGATTGAGTTTTTATTTTCTAAGAGCTTCTGATTATTACCATTTTATAAGTACGTGTAGGAGCTGCGTTTTTTGGCTACTGTGGAGAAAATGACACAATATAGCAAAGTAATGAATGCATTGGACGGAAGGAAAGATCAATGGAGAGTGTTTAGTTTCTCGCGGGCCCTACTAATTTTTCCAGGCTAAAAACTAACTAATGCAACTACAAGAGTGGAGGGCCGCTTTAGTGATATGAAGCCCAAAAAATGATAATGTACTGTAGCATACTGGTAGTTTTTAAATTTTGATAGTACATACTGGTCAAGATTGATCGTCCTGTCCGGGGCATTGCCAGCCATTGAAGCAGGAGAAGTAGAACAGGGTAAGGAAATGTGGGTAGCATGGCCACCAGCGACCAGTGGCTCGCTGCTGTTGTTCTCTTGTCTGTTTTTCTCATAAATGGAATTGAGGATCAGGCTCATATTTAGAGCCAGAGACAGAAATAATATATTCCTCACTGAGACAATATTAACCAAGAGGCGAGCCATTTTTTATTTCAGTTTTCAGCAAAGAAATTAATTAGGTTGGGACAAAAAGAGAATATCGCAGAAAAATTTAGATGCAGGAGAAAACAGGAGGGCTTAGTGTGGTGAAGCAGAACCCAGAGAAGGGATCATATAGGAAATCCCCATGGGAAAATGCCAAAAACTTTTGAGTGACAAATGGACGGTATGCATGAAGCAGTGAAATGGTTTCAAATTAGGTTGTTGTGCTTATCAGGAAATTAGGTTGTTGAGCAGGGAGGAGGTTAGCTATGGTTTATCTGGATAGGAGATTTAAACTAAGCTTATAATAGTATTATATACACAGTGGATATCAATTAAGCAAAAGCAGTCCTGACGAAGAGAGGAAAGATGCTCTTGAAAAAAGTTGGACTCGACGGTTTCAAATGTCTCGTGGGTTTATCATCAGTTACAATGAGAGAATCTCTGCAACAAAGACAAGTGGTGATCCTGTGGCTTCCATGCAAGTGTTCTTGCATGAATCCAAGGCTACCTAATCCCGTTTTCAGTTACTGCATGCTTATCTACTTACTCTTTGCTTTTGTGACATTTGTAAGATGCATTTGGATGCTCATTGCCTTTACAACCTGCTGGTGCATCTGGTTGCATCTGTAGGAATCAAAGACTTTGTTTGTTGGGCTTAGAGTTTCTTGCCACTGATCTTTATCAATGGCAGCCAATACTAACTCCGCGAGTTTACAGTAAAAAAACAGGGTCTTCACTCAGTTCCTCAATCCTTTATTCACCTGTCATAGCCCTTCTTATCGAAAATTAGAGTACTATACATTCTCTGTGTACAAATAGATGTGGCAAATTGAGAAAAATTATTGTATTAAGTGATGGGTCTGTTCTTAATTACACGGCACTATTAATCGCCACAAAATTTGTATCCTGAAGCATTTCGTAGCATTTAACATGTTGTAGGGTATGATTGATTGGTTTGTTCTTGCAAGCAGTGGTATTAGTTCTCCCTTTAGCACAAGAGTCAAACTGTCTAACTACCGCGCCAGAGACATTCTCTTATGTGAAACCATCATTGTCTGCTTCAAATGCTTTGTATGTTTGAAAATACTTTGCCGTAAACATTCTCAGAAGCATTCAGAATCGCATGAATGGAGCTTTTACTTTCAATAAGTAATACTAAGTCTTTATGTTCTCGGCAAAAAGAAAAAAAAAAGGTTACACTAAGTCTACATAAAAAATTGTCCAACTTTCTGTAATCTACTTCAATTCTAGATGTTTTGTCCCCTCCGAGATTTGTTACCGAAAATGTTTAGGATTAAGTGGATTTTTTGGTCCCTATTCTCCAGAAAAGCAAAAAAACTTCCAAAAATACAAACTCTGTTTCGCTGCAAATGTAAGATTTATCGGACATCTTTTAATATTTTCTGGTAAAGAGGCATTTTTTTATTCGTACACCAACTTACATCTAATCTAATCATATTTTGACTACTATTTAGATTTATCCGGAGGATGTGATTGGATAAAAGAAGTAAATGTATTCACTCATGGTTTCATATCTTCCTTTTCCCATCAAAAGGAGTGGAGGACGGCAGGTGGCCAGGAGGGGTCAGAGCAAAGAGTAGAGAAGCAAGCGCTGAGACAGCTCAAGCTAATTAGCTCACAGTATGATTCTGTTTTCAGGCAACACCCACAAGGCGCGCCCCTAATGAAATAAGCGTGACCTCGAAATGGCAGGCACACCAGGTCCCCACTTGGTAACCTCTAACCGGAAACTGATTATTGAAATCCTGTAGCAGGAGTCAAGCTGTATATTTGTTGGCTTTGATCTTCAACTAATTCAAAAATTGCTCAAGAACATCGATGTTTTCTGTTGAACATCGATGTTTTTAGGCTACTTGAACTTTGAACAATTCGGCCGAATGCAAAAAAACATCGATGTTGGGTTTAAAACATCGATGTTTTGTGTTTTGATCAAAATGGGCAGAATGCAAAAAACATCGATGTTTTAATTAAAACATCGATGTTTTCTACAGTGAAATTCTGGAATTTTCAGAATTCTGCAGAAAAACGAAGGTTGGTTTTCTTGGTTACTGTTGCATTGGTTTTCTCTCAATTTCTCTCAAACACTTGACTTGAACACAATTTGATCAAGTCAAGGAACACTATATGAAGTGAAAAACACTCAATGTATCTTTATTTCACTTGTAGAACTCAAATTACAATACTCAAT
>JAKUCV010006120.1:0-76728 GCA_028386065.3 Turnera subulata
TGACTCCGGATCCATACCACCGTTGCATGTGCATAAGTCTTCCGCTGCTATTCTATTGCTTGTATTGCTGTATTGCTGAATTCCTATGTTATGTATATTACTGATACTATCTGCTGCTGCTGAGAGCACTGTGTTGGGTTTGAATAATGGTCCCCGAGTGTGGGTGACAGATGTATTGCTAGTTGTTATTGTATAATATGTGCACGTTGTACTGTCTGTTCTATCATAATGAATAGTTTCGGCACGTGTTTACTGTGTTACGGTAAATACGGGTCGGGGCGCTTCACCAGCGCCGGCCCAGACCCTGCACAGTGCCAAGCCCAGGCCCGTGCAGAGCCCAGCAGCACAGCAAGCCCACACCCGAATAACCCAGCCCAAAAGAAGCCAAGCCCAGATAGGTGCGACCCGGATACCATACGGGTCAAACACCCGGATCTGCTCACCTCGCGGGTTGAGCAGCTGCGGCGGCGACGAGCGCGAGCAACAGCAACGGTGCAGGCGTCGCGAGGCGAGGGCGACTCGTCTGGCGGTGGAAAGGCGGCGCTGCGTCGCCAGTGTCGTCGTCAGCGGCGTGGAGAGGGAGATCCGCGGGTTTCGCCGCGGGTCAACGGCGCGTCACGGAGCTCCGGTGGACGGAAGGACTCGGGTGCGATGGCAACAGGTCGGCGACGGAGAGAAGAAGGCGAGGCTGGTGGCGGTGCGTCGAGAGGCGGTGCGGATCGCCACGACGTGCACAGTAACCGGGGTGACGGTGAACAGTACCCTCCGGGTTTTTATTTTTTCTTCTTTTCTTATTTTTTCCTATTTTCTTCTTTTCTTTTCTGATTTCCTATTTTTTTCTTTCTCTTTTTTTTTCTATTTTCTATTTTTCTGATTGGTTCCTTTTTTTTTTTCATTCCTCTTCCCCCCCTTTTTTTCTTCTCCCAATTTTTCTTTTTATTATTTTATTTTTTTCTCTTTTTCTTTTCTTTTCCTCTCTTTTTCTTTTTTTCCTCCCTTTTTCTCTCTTTTTCTCTCTTACTTTCTTTTTCTTTCTCTTCTCTTCCTCTTCTCCTGCTTTCTTCTTCTTTTTATAGATGGGAAATCGCTGTGCATCACGTGAATCCTTAATAATGCAGGCGAGTCCGATCCGGACCAGAAAATAACTGATACCCCCTTAGTTATTTTCCGATGTGATTTTTCCGAAAATCCCGGGACCCGAAAAATACCAACTTAGGTCCGAAAAATCCACGAAAAAATCACGAGCGCGGAAAAACTCTCGGTTTCGAAAAACGACGCTCGATTTACCTTGAATTAATTACCCAAGATTAATTCAACAGTAAATCACAGTAAAAAGACTTTTACAGTCCGGTAAAAATCCAAAATTTTTACCCGGGCTGTTACAGTCTACCCATCTTAAAAAGAATTTCGTCCCCGAAATTTCGTCTTATCCGTGGGTCCTACCACGATAAGCTTCTGGCACACTCTGCCAGGTGTCCAAACTCAACACGAGATACCGCTTATACCCTTAAGCAACATCTCGTCCTCTATAAGAACCAAACCTCATGACTGGCACACTCACACACAGTCATGGACTCTCCACTCCGATCTCGAACGACCTCAGACTCCGAGAACAACAGCTACATCGGTGGCACTGCCTTCCCGACAAGCTCCAATGAAGAACCTCCCAAGAAGCGGTTCAAGACGAACATCATCGTCCTGAAAGAGCACATGGTTGTCTCCAGCAGACGACGTAAGAAGCGTGCTGACAAGAAAGCTGCAGATCGAAAGGGCAAGGCGACGGCTGAAAGCAACACTCCGCAGCTGACGCTGACGCAGCTAAACGTCTCACTGAAGAAGATCAGCTCGGCGGTGATGCAGATAGAACTGGCGTGCGCGGAACTCTTCTCTCACGTGAAGAATATACAAAAACTTGTAAAAGACCTAGAGAAGCAAGTAGCTCCATAGAGTACTTCTTCTCCTGTTGTAAAACTGTTATGAATTAAATAAAATAAGTTTCCTTTTTAAACAAACTCTTATGTTACGAAATCTTGTGTTAAACAGAAAAACAAAACATCTCAAAGCAGATTAAAAATCAACAATAAGATTATAAAATCAAACATAAAGAAATTAAAAATAAAACTCGTCTAACAAAATCAAAACAAAAAGAAATTAAAACAAAACATGTTTTCATGATCGGTGCTCGTATCGGACGTAAACATCCTCGAACCCAAGAAACATAACACGTGCAGCTAACGATGACGTCGGTTTCCCTCACGAAAAAGACGTCCGTTAACTCCCAAGGCGACGATCACGAGAGCGTCCTGTGCCCTTCGAAAGAAACGATACCCACTTGTCCACAATTTCCGCATGAACCAAAAACGTCTGTCAAGTCTCGTATCTCTCCACGATGTCCGAACAAGTGTAAGCTTGTCGCACATGCGCTCTACTCGAGGTGTGGTCCCATCAGTCTAGCCTCAACGGTCACGAATGCATGTGATAAAAGATGCAGGAAGATATAGAAAAACCATGAGAAGAAAGGACAAAGTAGCCAGGGAGATAGAAAATCATAAGATGGGAAGGAGCTGAAAAACACTGGCATTGGTAGCCCGAAAAACGTATAAAGTACAAAGCAATAATTGAAGCAACGACAAATTTTCAAAAAGAAATCTTACAAATCGAAAACAGTAATCACGCTCCCCATAAGAGTATAAAAGAAATGGAGCGGTGAGGTGTAAATCATCAAAAGCATTTAAAAGCAAACAAAACATCCAGGCAACCAAAACCACAACGTTCAGCAAACAAAACACCACACGTCGAAACAACATGCCTGCTCCCTCATCCGTCTTCTTCGTCGAAGGTGCCAACCTAGGCAGAAGGAACCGACTGGCCTACAACATGGTCAACGAGCGTCCAGAAGAGCTACCGAACGAGCTCGGCAAAATGCCACGTCTGGTCTTCGTCGACGAACTCTACTCATTGCGGTTCTTCGTCACTCCCATAGAAGAGACATTCTTCCTAGAGGACCATGGCACTCTGAGGACCTCCTACTATGGCTCGGCAAACTCCATCATGTTCTTCATCTCGGAAAGACTTCAGGAGTTCAACCTAGAGTCCACTTGCCACTTCCTGGAGCAAGGCACCTACTACCAGCTCTCAATGATGGCCCAGAGCATGCCCAGAGTAACTTGTCTGCCCGTAACTTGGCCCAAGGCCCGACTACTGGTGTGGAACTGCCGAGGAGTCGCTAGGCATTCCCAGGAGTTCTCGTGTACTCTGAGGGACCTGAAGAACCAATACAAGCCAAACATGGTTCTTCTCACAGAGACCCAGTGGCAGCGTCAAGACGATCACGGTCTCATCCCACTCCGGTTCCCTCAAGCAAACCGGTTCGAGCTTCCCGGCCAGAACAACGCAGGCGGTATGTAGTTCTCGTGGAGCGACAGTATCCAAGTCAACATCAACAATGACCCCAACATCTTCAGGGTCAACGTTGTTCCAAGAAGATGAATGCATTTCCTTTTTAAAATATCAATGTAAAATTTATATTTGTAATATCAATATTAGCAATATTAATAATATTTATATTTTCGCTTATCTATGGCATTATTACCTCTTATGTGTATGTTCTGCGATAGCTGGCGTCTCTTGACTGGATCCATAATGCACTAACTAAAATAATATAAAATAATAAACGAATGGAGCGAACTATGCAAACAAAGACAACAACACACAAAGACTGCACAACAAGACCTAACGCCCGCTCCGCTATCAAAATGAAACGCCCCGACTCGTATTTACCGTACACAGTAAACACGTGCCGGAACTGTAACAACCCAACCCAACAAAGCCCAGCATACAGTGTATATAACAGATATCTGGGCTCAACAGCCCAAAAATAATAACTTCAATAACAACATAATCGGCCCATTGGCCCAACAATAACAAAATAATACACAACGGAAGACTTAATAACTCACAAAACACTGTATGCGACACTGATGCAAACTATGGATCCGAGCCCTATCCAAGGGATAACGCCGCAGCCTGTCTGGAATGCACCAAACCTGTACCACAAATAACTCATCCTACGGGATGAAAGCCCGCAGGTGAAGGGTGAGTCCGAAGTGCTCACCGACGAAGGATAGGCAATCAATATGCAACTATAATAACTCAAGGTCCAAAAACAGGTAAAAACCACCAAAATACACCGGATCGAAAACAAATCAAAAGACTCAAACAAAATTCCAATTTCCAATTTTTTCTTTCCGAGCCCTGTCACGGATAAGCTAGAGGTCAGACCTGGTTATCAACATATTTCGGCACGGTCTGGTTTAGGTCTCTTGGGTCCCTAGCTGTAGGGTTTTTATGCTTGGGTCCCTATCTGTAGGGTTTTTATTAGTGCCCTATCTGTAGGGTTCGTATCTGTACGAATAGTGTTCATTGGGTCCAGTGCCGGTGGTGCTTTGTCAGAATTTGGTAGCTCAGCATGGTGATGAATGGTGCACTGTTAATATAAATCGTCATCAAAATCAAATCGTAGGGATCGACATCCCTAACCAAAATACCGGGATAGACATCCCTATCAAAAACCAAGGATCGACATCCTTTTCACAGTTTATTATTAATTCCATTATACTTTAAACCAGAAAGACGCAAGGATTAACATCCAAAAACCAACATAGGATAAACATCCCGACAACAATCAAGGCCATGGGAAAAACATCCCGAACCAAACCACAGCAAATGCAACATCCAACAAAGCAATAATCATCAACACAATAACCGAGTAATACAGACACATATTGAAGGAAATCTATCCTCACCTTGGCTGATTACTCAACTCCGGAAACAATGACCGGTCCCAAGCCGGCTCCTCGGGAAACTGCCCGATATCCGAACCTATACAACAAAACAATATATACACATAAATGCACGTAATCGGTATACTATGATGCCAAAACTGCGAAATAACCCATCCCGGTTCATATCCGTTATTATTATCTTTTACCGAAAATATTATACCGTACGTATATCCGAATATAATTTCGGTACCATACTTTAATTAAAACTCTTTTCAAAATAATTCATAAAATAATTATAATTTTCCAAAATTATAATCTCCATAATTTTTTCAGAAAAATAATAATCTATTTATAATTTCCAGAAAGTGTATATAGTATTTATTTTTTCTAAATATACATAATAATATTTTCCAACATAAAATATAATTACCTTTGATTTCCAAAGTACCTATATATATATATTCCACAACCATAATTTTCTAGAGAAAATAATACATATATTAAATTTCCAGAAATTATTTTCATGGTATATATATATTTTTTCCAACTAGTAATAGTTTTTCCAAAACAAAACTTTATTATTTATCAAAGTATATATATTTATAGTTTTCTCAAAATACGAGAATTAAATTGACCATAATTTTTCCAAAGTAAATATATAATTTTTTTCCAAAATTATATATCAGATTATGAATAAATAAATATATATGTATATATTGTTTTTTTTTAAATTAAATCGGGCTGGGCCATGAACAGTGCCGGCCCAGACCCTGCACAGTGCCAAGCCCAGGCTCGTGCAGAGCCCAGCAGCACAGCAAGCCCACACCCGAATAGCCCAGCCCAAAAGAAGCCAAGCCCAGATAGGTGCGACCCGGATACCACACGGATCAAACACCCGGATCTGCTCACCTCGCGGGTTGAGCAGCTGCGGCGGCGGCAGGAGCGACGAGCGCGAGCAACAGCAACAGTGTAGGCGTCGCGAGGCGAGGGCGACTCGTCTGGCGGTGGAAAGGCGGCGCTGCGTCGCCGGTGTCGTCGTCAGCGGCGGGAGAGGGAGATCCACGGGTTTCGCCGCGGGTCAACGGCGCGTCACGGCGCTCCGGTGGACGGAAGGACTCGGGGGCGATGGCAACAGGTCGGCGACAGAGAGGAGAAGGCGAGGCTGGTGGCGGTGCGGATCGCCACAGCGTGCACAGTAACCGGGGTGACGGTGAACAATACCCTCCAGGTTTTCTTTTTTTCCATTTTTTCTTCTTTTCTTCTTTTTTCCTATTTTCTTCTTTTCTTTTCTGATTTCCTATTTTTTCTTTCTCTCTTTTTTTTTCTATTTTCTATTTTTCTGATTGGTTCTTCTTTTTTTTTTTTCATTCCTCTTCCCCTTTTTTTTTCCTTCTCCCGATTTTTCTTTTTATTATTTTATTTTTTCTCTTTTTTTTCTTTTCCTCTCTTTTTCTTTTTTTCCTCCCTTTTTCTCTCTTTTTCTCTCTTTCTTTCTTTTTTTTTTCTCTTCTCTTCCTCTTCTCCTACTTTCTTCTTCTTTTTATAGATGGGAAATCGCTGTGCATCATGTGAATCCTTAATAATGCAGTTGTCTGCATTATTAAGCGAGTCCGATCCGGACTAGAAAATAACTGATACCCCCTTAGTTATTTTCCGATGTGATTTTTCCAAAAATCCCGGGACCCGAAAAATACCAACTTAGGTCCGAAAAATCCACGGAAAAATCACGGGCGCGAAAAAACTCTCGGTTTCGAAAAACGACGCTCGATTTACCTTGAATTAATTGCCCAAGATTAATTCAACAGTAAATCACGGTAAAAACTTTTACAGTCCGGTAAAAATTCAAAATTTTTACCCGGGCTGTTGCACGTGTATGCCATACCAGATGTCCTTGCAGATGATGCACATGATGACCCAGATCCTTCATCGACAGACAGTTGGGGGACCAGTCGAAGACCCTGTTTTTACCAAGCTATCTGAGCTTGGAGGTGAGCCTTTCTCGGGGGCGACTGACCCTCGTGAGGCGGACGAGTGGTTACGTCTGATCACCAGGGTCATGCTTAAGATCAAGTGCACAATTGACCAGTGGGCGAACTATGCCGCTTCTCTTTTCCGTGAAGAAGCAGCAACATGGTGGGAATCTACCACACGAGACCTGCCGAAACCAGTGGTGATGCCATGGGCTGAGTTCACGGCCATGTTCAAGGACAAGTTCATTACCGAGGAATTTCAGGAATGCATGCAGCGCGAATTCCTGGAATTGTGCCAGGATAATATGACCGTGACGGAGTATGAGAAGAAGTTTGAACGTCTGTCCCTGTATGTTTGAGATCTGGTAGCAACTACCAAAGCCAGATGCCAACATTTCTGGAGAGGTCTACATCCTGACATCCGAGCTATCATGGGATGCAAGGATTATGATGGATATCAAGACATGGTAAGGGATGCTCAGAAGGCTAAAGTTACATGGCGTGATCAACAGGAGTATCGCCGGAAGAGAAATGCACCGCAGGTTCCTCCTAGCCAGAACAAGAAGCCATATGCACTTGCCGCTAGTGCACCTACAGCTGGACGAGGACAGTATCAGCAGATGACTCATGGACGTGGTTGGACTAACAACCGCGAAGCTTTGACTGGAGGATGGAGTGGACCCGGAGTGACTAATTCTGGAGATAACCGCTTCCGACGTCCCAAATCATCGGTCAGATGTTTTGAGTGCAATGAGTTGGGACATTATCATTATGCATGCCCAAAGCTTGGGAGAGTCAGTAACTCTGCACCGGCACCAACAGTTCAGGCCTCTGTGGCTAGCGTGCCAAGTGGATCTAGAGCTTATGGACAAGGTCGTGGTCGTGGGAATCCTTCAACAAGGACCCAATCTGGAGCTAACCAAAGCACAGCAGTCCCCAGAGCATTTGTCATCACCGCGGAAGAAGACCCTGATGCTGCCCAAGTTATAGCAGGTATCTTTACAGTACATGGTAGTGTTGCATTCACATTAATTGATCCTGGAGCTACACATTCCTTTATAGACCAAACCTATGCTATGCAACATAACTGTGAAGATATATCTCTAGAAAAACCGATGAGGGTTAGGTTACCCGCAGACATCATAGTAAGGTTAGAAAGAGTTTGTAAGGATGTATCGTTAGTGTTCGAGAACAAAACCTTTCCTGCTCGACTCATTGTCATGAACATGGGAGGATTTGATATAATCCTAGGCATGGATTGGTTGGCGAAGTATCAAGCTTTTGTGGATTTTCGAGCTAAGCAAGTGAGGTTGACATCCGCCGAAGGACGGTCGACTGTTTTGTCCGGAGTGGGGAGAACTACAACCACATGTAGTATCTCTGCTACCCAGGGCTACGGAATGAAGCAACATGGTCCAGACGCTTTGTTGACCCACATTCTAGGCGAGGAAACACAAGATCCCACCTCGGAAGATGTATCAGTTGTGAGGGAGTTTGTTGATCTTTTCCGAGATGATCTACCAGGTTTGCCACCCGACGAAGAGGTTGAGTACACCATCGAGCTTGTTCTTGGAGTTACCCCTATCTCGATGACACCATAGAGGATGGCACCGACAGAGCTTCAGGAGCTGAAGAAACAGCTGGACGAACTACTGGAGAAAGGTTTCATCAGACCTAGTACCTCACCATGGGGTGAACTAGTTTTGCTCGTGAAAAAGAAGGACGGTAGTCTGCGGATGTGTGTAGACTATCGACAGTTAAACAAGGCGACAGTCAAGAACAAGTACCCGTAACCGAGGATTGATGATCTTTTTTATCAGCTTCAAGGGGCAACGGTGTTTTCAAAGATTGATCTCCGATCGAGCTATCACCAGATTAAGATTTCAGAGAAGGACATACCGAAGACAGCTTTTCGTACACAGTATAGCCACTTCGAATTCACTGTGGTACCTTTTGGTTTGACCAATGCACCGACAGTATTCATGTGCTTGATGCACTTGGTACTGAATGAGTTCCTGGATAAGTTTGTTGTGGTCTTCATCGACGATATCCTCATCTACTCCAAGAGCAAGGAAGAGCACGAAGAGCATTTGAGGATAGTGCTTCAAAGGTTACGGGAGAAGCAGCTGTATGCCAAATTCAACAAGTGTGAATTTTGGCTTGGAGAAGTTTCCTTCCTCGAACATGTAGTAGGCAGGGATGGAATAAAGGTTGATCCTGCCAAAGTTAAGGCTGTGTTGGAGTGGGAGCCTCCTAAGAATGTGTCCGAAGTCAGGAGTTTTCTTGGCCTTGCAGGATACTATCGGAGGTTCATAGAAGGTTTTTCTTTATTAGCCAGTCCCTTGACTAAGCTATTGAGGAAAGAACAAGCTTTTGTTTGGAGCCCAGAGTGCCAACAGAGTTTTGAGGAGCTTAAGAAGAAGCTGACCACGACATCAGTGCTAATAGTACCGAAGCCAGGAGTTGAGTACGTGTTGTTTTGTGATGCATCAGGTCTTGGTTTAGGAGCCGTGCTAATGTAAGAAGGACGAGTGATTGCCTATGCCTCCAAACAGCTAAGGACTCATGAGAAGAACTACCCAATACATGATCTTGAGATGGCAGCTGTGATCTTGGCTTTGAAGATTTGGAGACACTACTTGTTTGGAGAGAAGTGTCGAATCTTCACCGACCACAAAAGTCTCAAGTACATCATGACTCAGAAGGAGCTTAACCTACGACAAAGATGCTGGGTTGAGTTGTTTAACGATTATGATTGTACTATCGAGTATCACCCAAGAAAGGCTAATATGGTAGCTGATTCTTTGAGCCAGAGACAATCCGATGATGCCTCCACTAGTTACTCGATGTTTTCACTTATCGAGTTAAGGAAGTTGGGAGTTGACTTGACAGTGGATGATACAGGAGCTTTGCTGGCACACATGAGTGTCAAGTCTAACCTAAGATGATGGATAGTGGAGTTACAAGATGGAGATCATGACCTGGTCAAGCTAAAGGAAGGAGTAAGGAGTGGAAAAGAAGACAAGTTTCGTATAGCGGATGATGGAGCACTGATGATTGGGAAACGGGTATGTGTACCCAATGTCAGTAATTTGCGTATTCAGATTCTGGAAGAAGGACATATGACGCTGTATGTGATGCATCCTGGAAGTACCAAGATGTATCAGAACCTGAAGGGCCATTTCTGGTGGCCTCGCATGAAGAAGGATGTAGCTGAGTATGTTGCAAGATGTCTTAGTTACCAACAAGTGAAAGCCGAACATCAGGCTCCAACAAGCAAGTTAAGATCGTTGACAATACCGGAGTGGAAGTGAGAGATGATCACTATGGATTTATGATTGGTTTACCGATGACTCGGAGGCAGCATGATGCTATTTGGGTCATCGTTGACCGATTAAGAAAATTGGCTCATTTTCTCCCCATTCGCCAGACTGATACCATGGACACGTTGGCAAGTAAGTATATTGCTGAAGTAGTGAGATTACATGGCATTCCAAAGTCCATAGTCTCAGACAGAGATCCCATATTCACATCATGTTTCTAGAAGAGCTTACAAGCAACTTTGGGAACCAAGTTGAGCTTCAGCACTACTTTTCATCCTCAGACAGATGGACAGTCTGAGAGGACCATACAGACATTGGAGGATATGCTTAGAGCTTGTGCACTTAACTTCAGTGGGAGTTGGAATAAGTATCTACCCTTGGCAGAGTTTGCATATAACAACGGCTACCATTCCAGCATTGGTATGCCACCTTTTGAGGCTCTCTATGGAATGAAGTGTAGAAGTCCAGTTTGTTGGGATGAAGAAGGTTTAAGGCTGATCATTGGACCTAATTTAGTCAAACAGACAATTGACAAGATTCAGACAGTGAAGCAGTGCATGAGAGCTGCTTAGGATCGGCAAAAGAGCTATGCCAACAAACACCGATGTGAGATGGAGTATAACGTTGGTGAGAAGGTTTTTCTCAGAGTTGCACCATGGAAAGGTGTGATCAGGTTCGGCAATTACGGAACCGCACCATTCCCATGGTAAAGGTCAAGTGGGGTAAGCATTCTGCTAACGAGTCAACATGGGAAGTCGAGGAGCACATGCGATCCCAGTATCCGCATCTCTTCACCGGATCGGAGTGAATTTCAGGGATGAAATTCTTTTAAGGGGGGTAGACTGTAACAGCCCGGGGTCAAAATTTATATTTTTACCGGGACTGTAAAAGGACTTTGTACAGTAATTTACCATATGGAAATAATCTTTGGTAATTATTTTATGGTAAACCGAGCATCGGATTCCAATTCCGAGTCTCGTTCCATACTCCAGATATTTTTGCGGAATTTCAGGGACAAGTTGGAATTTTGGGATTTGGAATCTGCGAAAAGATGATTATGCCCCTGGTTTTGTTTGAAAACTATAGAAAGGAAAAAGGGCATAAGGGACATTTTGTTGGTTGGACTCTTCTCTGCTCAATTATTCAACCGTTGCCGACACTTACATCACCTCATCTTTTCCTTTTTTTCCGTTGGTCTGCCATAGCTAAATGTTTCCTCTCTTCTGGTTATAAAAAAAAAAATTATTCTGCATACCACACTCAACCCAGTATACTCTCTTCATCCCCTGCAAACTACCCACATTTAGAACACCTTCTTTTCCAGCAAATACAAACCTCAACTAGTTCCTTCTTGTTCTCTGCAACCAACCAGAAAAAAGGGAAAGATAAATATTTAAAAAAAAACAAAAAAAACTAACTAACAACAAACAACCCGCTGCAACACACCACACCAACCGACCGGCCGCCACCACCATCAACCGCCTGCACTATGCACGCCATCACCGCCATCATCTTCACCTCCTCACCCTTGCTCGCCGTCGCCGCCAGTGGAGACAAGCCGAGTAGGACGCAGCCACGCCTCCTTCCATCGCCGTCGCACGCCTCTCCTGCAAATCTGCCTCCTCACGCCGCCGGTACCGTCTTCTTCTCGCTCGTCGCTGCAGGAAGCCGCCGCCGCCGCCATTCGAACGGAGGAAGCCAAGCAAGTTCGCCACGTTGCCGGCCTCCCTCGTCCGATCTCCTCCCTCGCACCACCTCTCTCATCACGACGACAGTCGCGCCGCCTCCTTCCCGTTCCAGTCGCGCTTCAGTTGCATCGCCTCTGCCGCTGTCGCCTCGCGCCGCCGCCGCTGCAGGCCACAGCAAGGTGAGCCATTGCGGGTTGAGGATGACCCGGACATTGTCAACACGGGTCGGGTTGACCCGAGGTTTTGGTTAGGTTTTGATTTTGGGCTGGATGTGAGTTGGGTTGGAGTTGGGCTGATGTGCACCTGGGCCTGCGTGTGGGCCTGTGCCTGGGCTCCTAGTTGGGTCTGGGCTTGGCACTATGCAAGGTCTGGGCCGGCACTGTTCATGACCCAGTCGGAATTTTAAAAAAAAAATTCTGGAAAGAAAAAAAAATAAATAATTATATTTGGTATATGGGAATAATCTGGAAAATATAAGAATATAGTATATTGTTATATTTTATGAAAATAAAAGAAGTAACTACCTTGTTATAATATTTTTAAGAAATTATAACATGATTATAGTAAATACTCTTAAGGATGTATGCTATGATGTTTTACTGGAAAATATATATATGCGTGACTAATTTCTAAAAAGATTATTTTATGATAACTATAATTTTTGGAAAAAAAATAAGTGATAGTAATAGTTATTTTTATCAAATATTTTGGAAAGGGTATTATCAAAGTAAGTATTATACCGGAGTAATATCCGGGTATAAGTATGGTATTATTTTGACACTTGAAAATAAATGGTGAATTATGATGATAATGGGAATAACCCGGGGGAGTATCGAGCTGGTCCCGTATTTATTTTACGGCTTACAGTATTAGTCTGGCATTTGCATATCATCTTATGTGTGCATATACTATTGTTTGATATAGGAGTTGATAACGAGCAGTATCCCGAGGAGCCAGAGTCGGGACATTTCGAGGACTTTCAGGAATAGGAAATCAGCTAAGGTGAGGATAAGTAAATATTTATATACTGCCCGTGATAACAAGTTGTTGTTTGTTTTCTATGTGCGATGTTTGCTGGAATGATACTTTGTGGCTGTGAATGGTTTGTTTTGTGATGATTTAAATTGATAATTGATGTTGTTGATGTTATTGATGATGTTGGAATTGTTGGTATAAGTAAGTTATCACTGTTGTTGTTGACTATGAAAATTGTGTGAGTTGAGTACCGAGGGTATTAGTATAGGAAAACAGTTTGGAATAAGTTTGTATTATCCAGATGAGCGGAGAGGCCGTGAGCCTGCTCGGGATAATGTGATAATGGTAAGATAATAGAAGTATAGTAACTAGATGAGGGTAAAAAAATAATAAAATGGAAACACTTAGACATCTAGTAAGTCACAGTTAAATGTTGGAACAGCCAGATGCTAGTCTTTTATTTTATGGTGCTGGGGGAGAGTGTGCTTGGGGTCTGCTCCCTGTCTGTACCAATTATTATTTTAGGCGCTGAGGTAGAGTGTGCTTGGGGCCTGCTCCCTGTCTGTGCCAGTTATATGTGGAGGTACCAGGGCGGGGTCTACGGGCTAACTAGCTTGACTACCAGGCGACGGCCACCATTTAACTAGTGATAGGGACCCTAATAATAAAATTGGAATAGCGTGTCTAGGTTCACAAGTGTGTTATATATGATTCGTGAGGACCTAATTAAATTGTTGATGATGTGACTTGGAAATTAACGGTTGCTTGTATATGTATATTTGCTTATGGATTTTACCCGGTGAGCACTTCGGACTCACCCGTCGCCTGCGTGACCTGGTCACGTAGTTTGGTTGTGCGTAGCTCAGGTACGTTCGAGGCAAGCTGTGGCGCACCCTCTGCCAGGCCCGGATCTATCCTTCATTGCATCATTTTCATATTGTTGCTTATTGTTGTATTGTATTAAGACTTCCGCTGCTTGCATATTATTTCTCTGATTCTGTTGCTTGTTGTAATAATGTCTCCGTGTCGGGATGAATACTGTTGTTGTATTATTATTGTTGGCTTGCGATATTTACCGCTGTGGTTTCTGTAATAAATAATAGGTCCCACGTGTTTTCTGTGTATAACGGTAAATACGGATCGGGGCGTTTCACATTTAGATATTTAATCTATGATTGATGAAATGAATCGTATGTTAATTGGGGAGCAAAACGTTTAACATCTATTTTAATGCACCCTATGATAAATTACACTAGGGAAAGCGGGAAATTCGAGATTAAGGCACAATATAGTTTGGAAACGAGAAACTTTATTTCTTTTAGGTTAATTGCTCCTCAAGGAAGACGGTGAACACGCCAAATATTGGATAATTGCAAGGTTACGAGACAAGCAAAGAACCCCGAATGACTTAGGCTTCCTTCTATATGATATTTACCTTTCTGTGAAGACACGACCGGATATCCAGCCTCTTCACCTTATTGTTTCTTCTTATCCAATCCAACAACCAAAGGAGTCAGTACCCAGATTTTATTTCTTTGGAAAATCCAGAGAAAAACCATAGGCATCAATCCTCCTTAGGAATCAAACATAAGGGACCGATCTAGCTAACCAAAGATTGTTGGATTCGGGAGTTCGTCACGGGTAGGAAGGGGTTAGCACCCTACCCGTGTTGGGGCGAAACTTTTGGTGCAATAAATAGGTTAAATAGTGTGCCTTGTGTGAGTATGATAATGTAGGAGCAAATCACATAATATAATAAATTATTGAAAATTGAAAAGAAAGGGGGGAAGAAGAAGATTTGGTTTGCATCTCATTAGTAACTTGAGACTACCTACGTACTCGACTGACCGGGGTCAAAGCCAAGTAGTTCTAAAGGTTCATCAATATAAATCACATCATCATGTAAGCAGTAAACATCTCAGCATCAATATAACAGCAAATCAACAGTAATCAAGAGTATTTAGAATAAAAAAGAGATTAGAGTACTAACCTTGGTTGTTGGGTAGAATCTGTGAGTCGACTTCTACTGGATTTTAAACAATAAAAACGGCTGATTAATCTTCTAGGCTCAACAAAAAAGTTGTAGATCACTCACTTAGCTTTCCAGAGAGTCCTAGATCGCAACAATCCAACACCTACAGCTCGAGATATGAATTATTTTCTGGGACTGCTCACATCAGGAACCCCAACTCGGGTTCACCATCTTTTTAGCTTCCGGATTGCTTTTGATTGCTTCTTCTTCTTGATCTCCTCTTGTTGGTTGCTTCTTGATTCTCCTCTCCATAGAATTTGACCAGAGTAACAGTAAAAAAAGAATGTTTGAGAGCTTGAAGAAGTAGAGTTTCCCCAAGTTTTTTTCTAAGCTTAAAAGTGTGTGTGTAATCTAGTCTAATGGCTCTTGATGTCCCCCGTAGAAGTGAATGGGAGCTCTATTTATAGAGTTCTGGGAGTGTACACCTCGTGGACCTCATAATTGACAGGATTCTTGCTTAAAATCAGGTCCAAAATATGTGTAATTGATTAATGGTCATAAAATAAGGGAAAAGCGCATTTCTGGAATCCATGTCCGCCACAGCCGAGCAGTCAAGGCATGATGTTCGCTGGCCGTGGCGCTCTTGGAATCCATGTCCGCCCGGCGTGGCGGTCATCGGGTGATGACCACCCACCATTTTGCTACAGTAACGCGTATTTTCTACTTTTAGCTCCAAATCACAACTAATTCCGAGTCTGATTGATTTTTAGGGTGAGATTAAAGTTATCAGACTAGGAATCACTCTATTCTTGTTGGCTACTCTAATCAATCACTCCAGTTAATATTATTACACCTTAATTAGCTCAAAGTCAATTCTCTTTTACCATAAACTCACATACCATATAAAGGATAATTTAATTCTGATTTTGCATGAAAATCAGAGCTAAAATTAGACTGCAAGTAATGTGTTTTTATGGACTTAAAATTCTAGAGAGTCCATGTTTCATTAATTTAAACCCTAAACATATTCATAGCCCAACATCAAATCATCTCATTAATATTGGGTTAAAACATATAAAAGGCCTAAACTAATAGAATACCCATACTCTATTTAAATTAAACTCTAACATATTCTCAATCCCAAAGATTAAATCATCTCATTAATCTTAGATTGAAAATATAAAAAGATTAATTTAATAAAATATAGGTAGGCCAAATTTGGGAGTTCACACTTTTAAATTTCATAATTTTAGTTATTCTCACCCAATATCAAATCCAGAATCTCGATATTTTATTCATTATGCCTAATTAATCGATTTTGATAAAGACAGTTTTGTTGAAGTAGTCCTTGTGGATGACTTTGTTGCTACAAGACCCTGGGAGGAAATTTCGAATCATGTTTTTGGCGGTGCTGGAGACTGGCATTAATTACTATTAGTTAGATAGTGAGATTGCTTAGGCTTCTTTTGTTATTTTTTCTTACGCTTTTTCTTGTGAAAGGATCTCAAACAGTGTATCCACGGTACCCAGAGCACTAATCTGAATTTTGTTTATAACATTATCGACAACTAAGGTGTGTCATTGTCCTTGTATTTGGAACGTCACCAGTTGGACGTGCTCATGAGTCAGTTGTTAGCACTTAGCACCACCAAATAGAGAACACCAACATACAATTGTTTACCCAACAATCACTAGGGGTATAAACGAGCCGAGTCGAGCCGAGTAGTGGCTTTCTCGACTCGAGCTCGTTAAGGAAATCTCAAGCTCGAGCTCGAGCTTGATCGAGCTTCAATATTTGAGCTCAAGCTCGAGCTAGTAAGAATTTTCCACTACTCGAGCTCGGCTCGATAAGGCTTGTTAAGCAGTGGTTGGCTTCGGTGGGTGGATCTTAACTCGTTAGAGCTCGTTAACGCAAGTTCGCTTAAGCTCGAGTAAGCTCGATTAAGCTCGATTAATATTATATAGACATTCATAAATTTTAAAACACTCCAAAGTCCAAACACAACTAAATTGTTAATACAAGCTGCTCCAAACAGAACTAATTAGCCCACAAAATCACCTTCAAGCTGCTCTAAATTAATCCGCTGCTCCAAATTAATCCAGTAGGCTGCTCCAAACATAACTAAAGTCCAAAAAATCAGCTTCAAGCTGCTCCAAATTAATCCAATAAGTTCTCCAAATTCCTTCCATTTTCAGTCTCTTACACCCAAGAAACACTATCAACGACCACCAAGGAAAGTGACTATCTATCCAAAAGTCAGAATCCTTGCTTCACTATTATTAGACGATTTACCGATGCAAAAGCGCAAAAGTGAAGTAAACAAGGGAAAAAGAAAAGAAACACAAAATCAAAAGAAAGATTAAGCATTCTTTTCATTGTTTGGCTGAGGCTAAGAGCCTAAGACAAAGGAAGAAAGCAGAGAGATTTCATGCTTCAAATTAAGGATGCGGTCACGACAAATATAAGGATGCTGTCAATATCGTGGCCCTTCATGTATCTATCCCTTCTCTCCCACTATCTATCCAAAAGGCATGTATCTGGACATGGACATGGTCAGAATCACATGTTTACATACAATACCTGTAAACTGGATAGAGGATGACACCAACACCTGGTAGTTGCTGCAATGTCTTTTGCTTCAAGAGGCCAGGCACGAATCCGAGGAAGTTAGACTGGGAGAAAGAGAGAGCGAGAGAGAGAGGACTTGGCGAGGGAGATTTCAGCGGTGGTGGTGGGCTGTGGTGAGCCACCGCCGAGGTGGTGGCCGACGATGGATGGGTGTTTGGGGGATTGGGTTTTGTCGTGGAGATGGCAAAGAACTAGGGATTGAAAGTTTCAAATTGGGGTTTTTTTCTTGTCTAGGTTTAGTTTAGTCGTCTACTCGTCTTTTGGTCTTTGGACAATGGATTAGACTATTTAGTAAATTTGTCTTTCATTTTTTTTATTGTATCGTGTCTGTACTCTGTCATTTTAATTTAATTTATTTTTAATTTTAACTTTTATTTGTATTTTTGGGCTTAAGAAGGACATGGCCCTGATTTTTACCGAAAGCCCATATCCCATTATACTATGGCAACTGGCCCAACTTTTTAAGGCTAATATCATTATAGTATGGCAAAGCTCGATAAGGCTCGCGAGCTTCACGAGTCGAGTATTGGTAAGCTCGAACTCGGCTCGATAACCTTTCAAGCTCGACTCGAGCTCGATAAGCACGAGTCGAGTTCGAGTAGTCGCTGAGTCGATCCCGAGTAGCTCGCGAGTAGCTTGACTCGCTTACACCCCTAACAATCACCAATAATCGATATGACTTCAAACCGTCATTGATTCAAATGATTCAGCAGAACATTTATACAGGGGCAAGTACTAAAGGATCCGAAGCGACGTTTAAAGAATTTTTTTGTCTTACCTGACACTGCCAGAATTTTCAGAATTTTTTTTGGTACGGAAGGTTCCAAATTAAAATTTTAGTTTGGTCTAGACAAAAAAAAATTTAAAATTAGGATCCCTTAACTCTGAAATAATTTTATACTTTATAGAATTTGGATATTAATTTACGTTTGTTTGTTTGTGAGATGAATTATTTTTATCATGTGCCTTGTTAGGAGGATTTTAGAAACTTTGATTTTAAAGTATAAGAATTAGAGTTTTATGATTTTAAAGCTTAAAATTTTAAGGTTTATTATTTTAATATTTGAGATTTTAGGATTTCATGAAGTAACTTTTTATATCAATCAAGGTTTAAGTGAGGTAAAGGAAAACGGCCAACACAGCCAAATTGGGTGGAAATTGTGTTTTGTCTTTAAATTATAGGGATCAAAATAATAATGATAGGACTTGATCGAAAATTACGTAAGAATTATAGGAGTTGCAGTAATGCAGTGTGGACCTTTATACTCTGCAGAAGTCAAACGGCAGCAGCAGCATTCAACCTCCTCAAGTGTATAGTAATAATCAATCAATCGCCACCAGAACTAGAGCATATAAGAGAGGAATGGGAGGGGATTCATTGATGCTGTGTAGGGGACTCAAATTTCTCTTCCTGGGTTTGGGGTGTGTGATGGTGGCCACCCTCATCTACACCTTCTCCATCGATTGCTTCCCCTTCCGCCGAGATCTCCTCACCCCGTAACTCCCTCTTACCAACCAAACTTAACTAATTAATCCATTCTTCTCAATCTTGGCTTCCACCTCTCTCTCTTGTGGATGCAGGTGGATGGCAGCCACTTTGGTTGATTACTTCATCAATGTTATTCCTTTAGCGTTACCCTCAAGTCAACTCCCTTTGTATTTTAAGCTTTCGTGCTGTCTTCTCATGCATGTAATCAACACTATCTACGGGGACTACCCTGTTTTATGTTGTTCCAAGTTCATTCCTGACTACAACTATTCCTTCCTTTTATGTTGTTTCTTGTACTTTAATGTTGTAAGTTCTGATAAATCCTTAACAATATTCAACACTTTTGGCTGCTGTAATTACTCAGCTGCTTCTTATAAATAAAATTTCCATATGTTTCCAACTTAGACTTGCTTCTCCTTTATTCCAGGCTTGGGTTTCCTACAAGGAACCAAATTATATTACTGCAACCATCTGGGTACTACCGCTTGTATGCATTGGCAGGCATGCTTCATCATTAATACTTTGATCAATCTTTTCTGGGGATGTAGTAATTGCGTTCAATTTGGTAGATGCTACCAAAAATTGAATCATGGCACTTTTTTTCACATCAGACATAGTTCTCATGCAAATGGACATATATCCCTTCTAATTAATTCCTTTTTCTTTTTTGTCGAATTTTGAAGTAATCTCCTGACTCTCTCTCATTTGTTTGTTTCATTGCATTCAAATTTCTGGTACAGGAATCATTAATATTTTCCTTAGGTTTTGATTCTACTCTGTGGGCAATGATAAACTATTTCCTTTGACTTCAGAAATGAATCTAGCCATTCAACATGCCCGTAATTCTTGTTTGCATTTTCAAATATTCATAAATATTTTGTTGGCTTTTCTCTCCTCTGGTGTAACCCAGAAACAAACCTTGAATCAGTTCTGGGAAAACCCAAAAATCTGTAGAACCAACGGAGTGAGTCTGTTGGTTACTGTTGCATTAGTTTTCTCACAAATCACTCAATTTTTTGTTTAACTGTCTAAGAGCAAGTCAGAAGGCTTACAATGAACTGAAAAAACACACCTTTTTAGTTGATTTCACTTGATTGAACCAGATTATAACAAGCACTTATATAGGCCAATAGCATGCAAGTTGCAAGCAACTTTGCTGCTGCCACTTGCACACACATCTGCTCCCATACTACTTCATTTCATCCTTGGTTAGTTTAACATTTAACTTCCCTAGGATAATCGGATAATATAAACAACGAAAACATTACAAATAATCTCAAATGCACACCACTTGCACATTTGAAAATGTTTCTAGAAACTAAAGTGATGGTGGCGCCAAAACCTTTCTACTACAATTTTCAGCAGCTTAATCACACAATCAACATATTTTACACTTGTTATACAAGCCCTCCGCACCAATTATCTTTCTTGCAGTCTGATGAAAGTAGTTCCTGGACATCTATGTGCACTTTCTATGGATTTTTGTTCTTAATCACTTTCTTATCTCTCTCTCTCTCTCTGTTTTTTGTTTTTTGGCTATTTCCAGCATTATTACTTGTCTACACATTTTTATTCAATTTCTGGAGTTGTCGCTTCAAGAATCTTCACAAGATCCAATCTATCATGTATTGTTGCGGCATGAACACAAGTAGGTACTCTAAACTTGCACTCTAGGTTGTTAGGGATGAAAATTTGGCCGACTAAAACCAGTAATAGAAAATAGCAAACTATGAGCACCATTAGGTGGTTGTACAAAATGTGAAACACCAAGACTAGGGAACTTAAATTCTAAATCAGGTAACCAGTGAGCAACCCGGTTAGTTTCAGGATAGATGTGAGACAGATTTACCGACCAATTGTGGTTAAGGAGCTCCTGCACTGCTGCAAACAGCCTGTAAAGCGGCGATTACGGCAGTCTCTTCCGCTGAGGTGAGTGAGCACCATATATAGCCGAGTCAACAAGACGAAAACCCATCTCCCACACCTTGAGGAGACCCACAATTCAGCTTGGAGTGGGGAACATTGTCCAATGTGGATACAGAAGCCAGCAAGCCAATGTGCCTTGATGGCATGGCCTAAAATCTTCTTGCACTGCCAGTGGCTTGGTGGCATGGCCCCGGGCTTTTTTTTTTTATTTATTTTTTTTATTTTCGATGTAAATTCTGTTATTACAATAAAATTAAATTATTTTATATTCCCCATGTCATGACGCAGCAAGTGTTTGACAAGTCATTCTTATTTGTATTACGGGTCGTTGGATAATTCAGGGTGGGTGTTAATTACTTGGTAAGAGTGAGCTACGTGTCTTCTTGTTATTGAGCTACTTTGTAAGAGTTAATATAACCGTCTGAGGGGGGGCCGGTTAGTTGTGTATTCAGTTTTTTGATCAATGACAATTTCAGTTTCTCTGTTGCTCTTCCCTACTTGATTCTCTTTGTGTTCTTCCCTTTCTCTTCCCAATTTCTACTAAATGCCAGGCCAAGTTCTTAACGCCCCCCTACCCACTCCCCAATTCTTCTTTATTTCAGAATTTCTTCATACTTTTAAAGTTACCAAATTCATTTGGTTTTTATCCAAACCCAAGGAAAGTAAAAAAGTAAGACCAATTTCAGTTTTTTTTTTTTTTTAATGGATGTCGCTTTAGTTGTTTTTGTGATGACGTGGACTAAGCAGCTCCACCATCTCATTCTTGGCTTCTTTGCTCTTCCCCGCCATATAAAGTCAGCTCACGCCCCTACCTCCTCTCCGTGGTATTGGCAGCACAGTAGTAGCAGCAGAGGATCGTTGTTATTTGACAAGTTAAAAAAACACAGCAGCAGCAGCACTCAACCTCCTCCATTTATAGGAGTAATCAATCGCCATCAGAACTAGAGCATATATAGAGAGGAATGGGAGGGGATTCATTGATGTTGTGTAGGGGACTCAAATTTCTCTTCTTGGGTTTGGGGTGTGTCATGGTGGCAACCCTCATCTACACCATCTCCATCGATGGCTTGCCCTTCCGCCGAGACCTCCTCACCCCGTAACTTCCTCCTCACCAACTACTGCCTAATTCTTCTTATTCTTGGCTTCCACCTCCCTCTCTCTTAGTCTTATGGATGCAGGTGTATGTTCTCTTTTGCAGGTGGATGGCAGCCACTTTGGTTGATTTCTACATCAATGTTATTCCTTTGGCGGTACCCTCAATTCCTCTTGTATTTCCTGCTTTAGAGCTGTCTTCCCATGCATGTTATAAACACACTATCTATCGGGTCTACCCTGTTTTAAATTTTGCTAACATGTATGAAATGTTTGCAAGAGTAGCCGCCTTATCTTGTTCCAAGTCCAACCCTGACAATAATTCATTCTATGTACATGTGTTGCTTCTTGTATTTTAATGTTGTAATTAAGTTCTGATCAATCCTTCACAATATTTGCCCTGCTTATCCTATATACCAGGCTTGGATTTCCTACAAGCAACCAAATCACATTACTGCAACCATCTGGGTAATACTGCTTATATGCTTTGGCAGGTATGCTTCATCATTATTACTTTGATCGTTTCTTGAACAATTTTTTTCAGGGGATGTAGTAATTGTGTTCAGTTTGGTAGATGCTACCCAAAATTGAATCAAGCATTGCCTAGCAACTTTCTCCCATCAGAGATAGATTTCATGCAAGTGGACATATATTCTTTTGAATTAATTTCCTGACTTTCTCTCATTTTTTATTTCATTGCATTCAAGTTTCCGGTACATGATTCATTAATATTTTCCTTAGTTTTTGATTCTACTCTGTATGTAATGAGAATTACTATTTCCTTTGACTTCAAAAAATGAATATAGCCGTTCAACATGCCCGTAATTCTTGTTTGCGTTTTCAGATATTCATAAATAGATTACACTTGTTATGCATGTCCTCCACACCAATTGTCTTTCTTGTAGTCTGATGAAAGTAGTCCTTTACATCAATGTGCACTTCGTATGGAGTTTTGTTCTTAATCACTTTCTTATCTCTCTCTGTTGTTTTTTCTTCTTCTTTTTGGCTATTTCCAGCATTACTACTTGTCTATACATTTTTATTCAATTGCTGGAGTTGTCGCCTCAAGAATCTTCACAAGATCCAATCTATCATGTATTGTTGCGGCATGAACACAAGTGGGTACTCTAAACTTGCACTATATAGGGATGGAAATTTGGCTGACTAAAACCACTAATAGACCATATTAACGGATCATTTTTTGTCTTCTTAACTTCTTCTTCATTGTGGCTGCCACTACCCTTCCTCTCATTGTTTTGTGTATCTTGTTTTAGGTGTGGTGTGGAACAAAAGGGGAAGCACTCCCCTGTGGTGGCTGCAAGAATCATATTCAGTGTTTTGGGTTGCATAATGTTTGGTACTTTGACTTACACTATTGTTACTGATGGTTCTCCTTTTCGCAGGGACGTACTGACTCCGTAAGTTTATTTGTCCCCTTCTGTCTTTGCTATATTTTCTTTTTTCCATTCCTTTCCACTGCAGTATGAAAGAAGAGAAATGGTATGTAGTTGAAAATCCTCATTAATCGTAAGCGATTGAAGATAGAAGCAATGTTTTTTCAGATTTTGTCACAATGGAAAACTTAAATAGTTTTTTGATTTGTTATACCTTCATGAAATGCATTTATGGTTCCTATGGAACTATGTCATTAGTTTTAGTCTGGCTTCTCCTCTATATCCTCTGCTGCCAAAAAAGGGCGCCAAAAAAGTGTTTCAAAAGCATCATTACTGGATTCACTCGCTAGCAGATGGAAAATGAGAGCCTAGATATTACTGTTTCATGACTAGATCATTTCTTATAACATTTCATCGACATGCTCGCTTGATTTTGGCTCTCATTATCTCTTACATATATACATACATACATATGTATACATACACACATATACATTCATACATATACATATATATATATATATTATATACCACAAGACAAAGGCTTGCAGGGCAATAACTAGTGGTTTGCCTGTCAAAATGCTGTAGCATGGGTTTCAGGCTTGTAATTTTTTTGTTTCTGGTCATGTTTATGTTTGAATGTCTTTGTGTCGCTAAACATTCATATTTCCTATCTTGTATATGTTGTTTCCTCTCATGTGAATGTAAATGATGTCTTTTGTCAAAACTTCTACAGGTGGCTGAATGCAACATTAATTGACTTCTATATCAATGTTGTGGCTCTATCGGTATGTATGAGCTGCTTATGCAACTACATCTATTGTTTTAAAAGCCTATCTGCCTGTGTTTTCATGGTTAAGATTGACTTATAGCAAATTGTAACTGTCATTCTGTACTCCGATCACTTGATTCAATTTGGATACCAATGGCATTAAGTAACTTCAGTCTGTCACTGCACATTTTTGCCGCTTTCATTCCCCAAGTAATTGTAGTCCAATCCCACATACCAGGCAATGATACTCCCTTCAGTGAAATAATAGGTGATCACGAGTAAAGATGTAAATGGACTAATAAAATGCCAAAAACAAGCTTATTTCTTCCTAGGATGAGAAGGAAATTTGTGAAGCTGCCATTTTTGCAATATATATATATATATATTGAGATCTTTTTCCTTTTAGGAAATGAAGTAGGATATTAAAACTTACTTTCACTGTTATATTGAAACCAAATTTGTAAAGAGAAGGATAGAATTGTTTGAATTGAATTTCAAGCGAATCACATTTTATTTTCTTATGCTGAAATAGGTCTGGGTTGCTTACAAGGAGTCAAGTTGGATTAGTGCCTTCTTCTGGATTGTGTTGTTAATATGCTTTGGCAGGTAACAGTAATGTATTTCTTGATTTTCATTTCCGATATAATTTTGTTTCTGTACTCAAGACATGAAATGCTATCAAGATAGATATCTTGCTGTCAATGTGCACCAGTACCATTTGGAAATTGTAACATATTTAATCTCTCGACTTTTCAGCATAAGCACTTGTTTCTACATTGTTCAGCAGTTGTTCAAGCTCACTTCCCATGATCCGCTTTACCTAGTACTGTTAAACACAAGCGACAGGCAAGTCTACTTTATCATTTTGAGTTTTACATCTATTGCGTAAGCTCTTAGATGTTTTGGTTCCGTGATTTTTTTATTTGGAAGGAGTACAAAATCTCTCCCAGATTTTGCTCGGGGTCCTAGTGGATAGTCTGGAAGTCTTTGTAAAGATGCTTTACTTTGGCTAAGAAAGACTGAAAAGTGGACATGTACTCTTTTTACTTGGAGCTGAGTTTTTGGAAGACCCTTAAGGATACTCCTAGTAAATCATTCAAGAAGGACACGGATTGTGGGTTCCATTAAAAATGAAAGCTTTTGTTCTTGGGAAAATTAGGTGTTATCTTGTTCACTTGTTAGAAGAAACGTACATAAGTTTGTCCATTGTTGGTTTTATTTAATGAAGGATGTTAACGATTAATTTGCTTGCTGTGTTGATTAGCTTCTGAACACTAATAGGTTTATGCAAATCCAAGCATGAGTTTATGCATAAACTTAGTATTCTTAACACATGTTAATGGTCCATAATAGGGCAGAAAACAGGTATGAGAGAACATAATATTGGAACAAGAAGACAGGAGCTAATGAACAGAAGGAGGGGTTTGGAAGAGTATGTGTGTATCTATCACCATTTTTTACATGTATTTTCACAATTCTCAGATGTATATCATAATCTGTCGAGTTTCTTGACATCATAAGACAAAACGATTGTTGGGGAGACATGCCCCTATAGTTTCAGGTGATAGTGGATATTGATCAGGGATCCAACAGATATATACTTTTCCAGTAGTATGTATGTTCTTCTGCTTGTATCCTGGGGTGTAGCTCATTAATTCTCAGCATTGTTGAAAAAGGATCTGCAAATAGTTCTCTCGCTTTACAGCAGTAATAAAAAACAGGGTTTGCTGTTCATTATGTTCTTGTTATAAATATATAAGTGAATGTTATTGTTACTGTCTAGTAAAATTAATTTTTACTTTACACGAATTTTTATTTCCGTTAAATGTTTTATTCCTACCACCTGGCATTCGCTTATTTCATCTGATTTCCCATTTACTTTTCACTAGTTTTAGTGCACGTACCTCGCACGTGGTATCATATATTTTGTAAAATTATGAATTTCCAAAAATAATCAAAATAGTGTAAATAGTAATTGTTAATAATAACATTCAGTCATATAATAACAAAATACTAACATTGTCCAAAGAAAAAATCATTAAAATATTAAGTATAGTAAAAGTATTTTATAAGCAAGAAGTAATAATTTATTTCTTTTCCTTTTTATTTTCTTTCACTGTTGTAAGTAGATATCTCCATCTTCAATACAAATCAAGCTTTTTTTCTTTTCTTTTTTGACCTTTGAACTTGCAAGTCGTATTTCACAACATCAATTCTTCTTTCCTTTATATTCCTTTCATTAACTTTATCAATTTTTATTAAAGAAAATATAATCTTTATTTTTGCAATTGATAAGCTTTTCAATATCTTCATTTGCCTCCAAAATATTTTTAATTAAACTTGTTAGTAATTATTTAAATTAAGCTATTTAATCATCAAATATTACTAATTATTTACCTTAACACTCGACGCAATCATATAATCAGTGAGATCACATTCGATTACTTCTTTTGCCTCATCTAATAAGGTAACAAATACATTATTTAGTGTAAGCAAAAAATATCTTTATAATAAACATGATTTCAATCTAAATAAAATTAATACATATGAAAAATATACTCTTAAGTGTTAAAATTAATTAAATATTATAGTTTGAAATTTTGAATAGTTTGTGCATTCCTAATTGAATTAATTGAATTATAAATCTATCACAATTATGTTAGCATTTTATACTGTCAATACATAGTCTTATTTAAATTCTACTATAATTCAAATTTCAGAAGAGATATAACATAACACATTAGTATTAAGTCAATCTATCAAAATACACACCAAATAGGATTCGTGTAGACTATAAATTTATAAAGAAAAAAAGCGTATAATTCATTTCTGCATGTTTTTAAAATTTTAGGTAAAAATTTAAAGAAAATTATTGTAGTCATATGACTACACCGTACACCCATCCCGACTTCTAACCAAAGAAAGAGGAGTATCATGGAAGATGATATTTTGAAAAAGAAGAAGATAGAGTTGGAGAATGGGGATGATGAATTGATTAAACTATGGGCTCCGATGATTTGTTGGGGTCTCCACTTTTCTACTTTGAAAATGTGGCACTTGTTCCGAAAGGTGTTTGGCAAACCATATTAAGGAAATACATTTGTGCTGCTACAAGAAAGAGGGGGTATATTATAATCTTCCAATCCACAACAGTCAACAAGTTTCCTCTTATTCCCGTCCCTCCACTACCATACATGATGTTCTACCCTTTAACAAAATAAAATAAATTTTGCATGTTTGCGCTTCAAAATTTTGTTATTCATCTAATCATATGCTTATATTTGTTGATGTTCATGATATTCTAAATTATATAATTTATAATATTAAATTATATATTTAATAAATAGGATAATTCTATTAATTTGTTGGCTTTTATACCAGACTGGAGTTGCTATAATACACCACATGTTATTCATTGGTGTATATCGCACATTATTATTTGTTATTATTAAGGAGGCATAATACCTAATTTTATACACCAATTTGTATATTTTGATCAATCTCATACATGAATTTGTATTTGGGTCAATTTAATGTATGAGTTTTCACGATTGGGTCAATTTAATATATCAGTTTTTAAAATTGGGTCAATTTAGTCGCAAGGAGCCAAATTGAAGGGAATAACTATTTTCTAAGTCCAAAACCTTTTTATTTTTTTGCAACTAAGTCCTGTATTTTTAAAAAGACCTATTCCTTTATTAGTTACAATAAACAAGTCCAAAACATAATTTTTTTCAAGTCCTTCTATTAATTCTAACTTTTTTAAGGAAAAAAGTTACATGTTAGTCCCTCAAATATTGAATTTAAAGCAAAAAAAAATAAAAATAAAAATACATTAATTTTTATTTTTAAGAAAGAAATAATAAATCTAAAAACATAAGACATCCTAAATCCTAAATCAGAAAAATTTTAAATTTTTTAAAAATATACATCCTAAAATTTGAAAATCCTAAACCTTGAAATGTTAAATTTTAAACCTAAAAACTCTAAACCCTAACCCTAAAATTTAATATCCTAAACCCTAAAACCTAATATCCTAAACCCTAAAGTCTAAAACCCTAAACCTTATATCCTAAACTTAAAAATCTAAACCACAAAAACTTAAATACTATAACCTTAAATTTTTAAATTCTAAGATTTAGTTTTAGGATTTTAGGATTTAGAGACTTAAGGTTTGTGTTTTAGAATTTTTGATTTAAGGTTTAATATTTTAGGGTTTAGGTTTTAGGATTTAAGAATTTAGGGTTTAAGGTTTTAAGTTTTTAGGGTTTAAGGTTTACGATTTATAGGTTTTAGAGTTTAGAATTTAGGAATTTAGGGTTTAAGATTTTAGGTTTTTAGGATTTATGATTTAAATTTTAAGATTTAAAATTAGTGTTTTTGTGTTCAGGAGTTTAAGATTTTATGATTTATGGTTTAGAGATTTTTATGATTTTAGATTTATGATTTTTTTATGTTTTTAGGTTTAATATTTCTTTTATAAAAATAAAAGTTTACGATATTTATATTTGTAATAGCCCGGGTAAAATTTTTGATTTTTACCGGGACTGTAAAAGTCTTTTTACAGTGATTTACTGTTGAATTAATCTTGAGTAATTAATTCAAAGTAAATCGGGAGTCGATTTTTCGAAACCGAGAGTTTTCCCGCGCTCGTGTTTTTTCCGTGGATTTTTCGGGCCTAAGTTGGTATTTTTCGGGTCCCCGGATTTTCGGAAAAAATCACACCGGAAAATAACTAAGGGAGTGTCAGTTATTTTCTGGTCCGGCCGGGACACGATTGCGTGATTGAGTCACGCAGCCGCCCCTTTCCTATTTCACCTGTGATCCTCTTTATTTTCTTCTCCCGTGCCTCTGCCTTTTCCTTCTTTTTCCTGCACCACCTCTTCATTTTCACTCTACCTACAACCACCTCACTGCAATTCCCGTAACCACCTACCTGCAACTAAACTGATTATAGCAAAAAAAAAAAAACAACAACAACCCAAAAACAACCCTGCACGCTGCCGTTTCCCCTCTCCCCTTCTTCTTCTTTTCTTTTTTTTTTCCTCTGCCGCCACCAGCGGAAACACCACCGCTACCAGCTCGTCACCACCACACGAGCCAACACCACCATCGCTCCTCCTCCTCTCTTGCGCGAGGTCGCGCCGCCAGAAGCTTCCCTCTGTCTCCTCCCGTCGCGCTCCTCTACCCGACAACCGACGAGCCGCCGATCTGCTACAACCGACGAACGCCATCAGCCGACGCCGACTCCTCCCATCGACTGCTCTGTCGCCTCGCCACCGTCGTCCCGCCGTTTTGCTGCTCGCCGTTGCGTCGTCGCCGTCACAGACCCGGAACAAGGGTGAGTGACCCGTCTTTACAACCGGGTTACGGCTTTGGGTCGGGTTGACCCGAGTAGTGAGAGGTGGATCTTGGGCTGGGCGCTGGGCTTGGGCTAGGCGGGCCTGTGCAACGGGCCTGCTGCCTTGGCTGGGCCTTGCGCCTGGATCCTTGGTTGGGCTGGTTGTGGTATGGGGCTGGGCTTGACTGTTTGGCCCAGTCCGTTTAAAAAAAAAATAAAAAATAATAATAATAATAAAACTGGGAATATATATATATATATATATATATATATATGATAACAAATAAATATATATGTAATATGGATTGGATATTTTCTGGAAAAAATGAGTACATGGAGTATGTGGTTTATTTTGTGAAAATAAAAAAAAAGGTAATCATCATGTTTTATTATTTTCAAAAACTAAGGTAGTTAAAATAAGAATTATAACCTTTACAAATTACTAAATAATGACTGCATTAGAAAATAATAAATATACTATAAATATTTTGGGAGTATAAGAATTCGCTATATTTTCAAGGAATTACGTTATAGTAGCTATATTTTTGGAGAAGTATAATTATTTTATATAGATAATTTTGGAAATATAAATTTAGATACGTATCTTTACAAAATATTTATAATGATTATAAATTTTGGAAAATGATAAATAACTTCATAAAAATATTTTGGAAAGAATTAAAGTATTAAATACCGAGGTAATATTCGGATATACGTACGGAATAATATTTTCGATAAAAGATGATAATAAAGGATATGAGCTGGGATGGGTTATTTCGCAGTATTGGCATCATGACATACTCTTATGTGCATCTTATGTGAGCATGTTGTTTTCTATATAGGTTATGATATCGGGCAGTTTCCCGAGGAGCCGGCTTTGGACCGGTCATTATTTACAGAGTTGAGCAATCGGCCAAGGTGAGGATGTATAAGCCTTGATATGTACCTGTAATACCTTGTGTGTTTGTTTTTAGATTAAACTGTTGTTATGGTTATTGTCGTTGTTGTTGGTTTGTGATATCGGTTCTGTGAACATTGTGTTGTGATTGACGTTGACCTGTTAATTGTAAATGTTTGGTGTTAAGATATGTTGACGGTTTAGTCTGTGGGATAACCTTTTGTAATAGTAAGTTGAACAACTTGTGAAATTGAATATTGGAAATTGTGATGGTATATATATTATTGTTGGATATTTGATGATACGGATTTGTTGATGTAGTTTCTGTTTGTGATTCTTGATATTGCTCTGCTTGATTGAACTGCCATGTTGACTGTTAATGGTTTCTTAGATACTGTGTTGCGTTTGATGTTGGATTGTGAATGATTGATGCTATGAAACTATTGATGGATTGGTCTGTCGTATAATTTGAGTTAATAGGAAGTTGAGTAATTGTTTGACTGATTTGGATATTGTGTTTGATGTCGATAGACTGTGTTGTGACTAGTTTGTCGGAATAAACTGTGACATGGATAATTGGGAAAAAAGAAATGGAAATTGGAAGTTGATTTGAGATTTGGTTTTTGGATGATGATGACATAATTATCACGTGGTAAGTAGAGGTACGACCGGATGGTTTGAGACTGTTTTGTGGTGGCCATGATCTGGGTTACTTGTGATGGGCATGTTGATGCCGGTTTGATTGGGATGTTGATCCCTGAGATTGTGATTGGGATGTTGATCCCTGAGATTGTGATTGGGATGTTGATCCCTGAGATTGTGACTGGGATGTTGACCCCTGAGATTTGATATTGGGATGTTGATCCCGGGTTCTTTTTGATCTGGCACCATAAACAGGTTGATAGCCTGGTACGACCTTAGCTTATCCGTAACGGGGTCAGAAAGATAAAATTGGAATAATAATAAAATCCTTGGTACGTTGGGTCGAGTCCTTGAGTTTGGTCTGTTTTGTGCGGTATTGACTTTAGTATGGTTGTGAATAATGTCTGTATTTCTTCTTTAAAGTATTATGGTTGCCTGCATATCTCTGTTTATCCTTGGTTGGTGAGCACTTCGGACTCACCCCTCACCTGCGGGCTTTCATCCCGTAGGATGGGTTATTTGTGGTACAGGGTTGGTGCATTTCAGACAGGCTGCGGCGTTATCCCTTGGACAGGGCTCGGATCCATAGTTTGCATCTATGTCGCATACAGTGTCTAATGAGTTGTTAAGTCTTCCGCTGTGCATTTTATTGATATTATTGGGCCAATGGGCCGGTTTTGTTATTTATGATGTTTATTATTTTGGGTTGTTGAGCCCGTGTTCCTGTTGTATACACTGTATGCTGGGCTTTGTCTGGTTGGGTTGTCACAGTTCCGCCATGTGTTTACTGTGTACGATAAATACGGGTCAGGGCGTTTCATTTTGGTAGCGGAGCGGGCGTTAGGTCTTGTTGGGAAGTCCTTGTGTGTTTGTTGTCCTTGTTTGCATAGTTCGCTCCATTTGTTTATTATTTTATATCATTTTAGTTAGTGCATTATGGATCCGGTCAAGGGACGCCAGCTGTCGAAGAACATACACATAAGAGGTAATGATGCCATAAATAAGCGAAAATATAAATATTATTAATATTGCAAATATTATCATTACAAACAGAAATATTACATTGATATTTTATATTTTATAAAAATAAAAATACATTTAACGCCTTGGAACGACATTGACCCTGAAGCTGGTGGGGTCATTGTTGATGTTGACTTGGATGCTGTCGCTCCACGAGAACCACATGCCGCCCCTGCCGTCCTGACCAGGAAGCTCGAACCAGTTTGCTTGAGGGAACCGGAGTGGGATGAGACCGTGATCGTCTTGCGGTTGCCACTGGGTCTCCGTCAGAAGAACCATGTTCGGTTTGTATTGGTTCTTCAGGTCCCTCAGGGTAAGCGAGAACTCCTGGGAACGCCTTGCAACTCCTCTGCAGTTCCACACCAGTAGTCGGGCCTTTGGCCAAGTTACGGGCAGACGAGTGACTCTGGGCATGCTCTGGGCTGTCATCGAGAGCTGGTAGTAGGTACCTTGCTCCAGGAAGTGGCAAGTGGACTCTAGGTTAAACTCCTGAAGCCTTTCGGAGATGAAGAACATGATGGAGTTGGCCGATCCGTAGTAGGAGGTCCTCAGAGTGCCGCGGTCCTCTAGGAAGAACACCTCTTCCATTGGAGTGACGAAGAATCTCGAGGAGTAGAGTTCGTCGATGAAGACTAGACGAGGCATCCTGCTGAGCTCGTTCGGTAGCTCTTCAGCACGTTCGTTGACCATGCTGTAGGCCAGATGATTCCTTCTGCCAAGATTGGCACCTTCGACGAAGAAGACTGATGAGGGAGCAGGCATCTTGTTTTGGACGTATGGGGTTTTGTTTTGCGATCGTTGTGTTTTATTTGCCTGGATGTTTTGTTTGCTTTTAAATGCTTTTGATGATTTACACATCACCGCTCCTTCTTTTATACTCTTATGGGGAGCGTGATTACCGTTTTTGATTTTCAAGATTTTGCTTTTTGAATTTTCCGTTGCTTTCATTTATTGCCTTGTTACTTTACGCGTTTTTCGGACTACAACGCCAGAGATTTTCAGCCTCTTTCCTTCTTATGATTTTCTTTCGCTCTGGCTACTTTGTCTTTTCTTTCTATGGTTTTCTATATTTTTCTTGCATCTTTTATCACATGCATTCGTGACCGTTGAGGCTAGACTGATGGGACCACATCTCGAGTAGAGCGCATGTGCGACAAGCTCACAGCTGTTTGGACATCGTGGAGAGATACGAGACTCGACAGACGTTTTTGGCTCATGCGGAATTTGTGGACAAGTGGGTATCGTTTCTTTCGAGGGACACAGGACGCTCTCGTAATCGTCACCGTTAGCTGCGTACGTTACGTTTCTCGGGATCGAGGATGCTTAGGACCGATTTGGGTGTCAATCATGAAAACGTGTTTTTGTATTAATTACCTTATGTTTTGATTTTATTAAACGGGTTTTGTTTTTAATTTTTTTATATTTGATTTTATTTTTTTATAGTTGATTTTTATTTTGCTTTGAGATGTTTTATCTTTCTATTTAAAGAGAGATTTCATAACACAAGAAATTTTGATTTAAAAAGGAAATTTATTTATTTTATAATAGTTTTACATTGGAGAAGAAGTACTCTATTGAGATACATGCTTCTCTAAGTCTTTTACAAGCTTGTGTACGTTCTTCATGTGAGGGAAGAGCTCCGCACACGCCAGTTCGATTTGCGCCACCGCCGAGCTGATCTTCTTCAGTGAGACGTTCAACTGCGTCAGCGTCTGCTGTGGGGTGCTGCTTTCAGCAGTAGCCTTGCCTTTCCTATCCTCAGCTTCTTTGGGAGCACGCTTCTTCTGGCATCTTCGAGAGACCACCATGTGTTCTTTCAGGTCGACGATGTTCGTCTTGAAGCGTTTCTTCGGAGGTTCATCATCAGAGCTTGTCGGGAAGGCAGTGCTACCAATGTAGCTGTTGTTCTCGAAGTCAGAGGTTGTTCTTGATCTCAGTGGAGAGTCCATGACTATGTGTGAGTATGCCAGTCATGAGGTTTGGTTTTTATAGAGGACGAGATGTCGCTTAAGGGTATAAGCGGTATCTCGGGTTGAGGTTGGACACCTGGCAGAGTGTGCCAGAAGCTTATCGTGGTAGGACCCACGGATAAGACGGAATTTCGGGGACAAAATTCTTTTTAAGGTGGGTAGACTGTAACAACCCGGGTAAAATTTTTGATTTTTACCGGGGCTGTAAAAGTCTTTTTACCGTGATTTACTGTTGAATTAATCTTGGGTAATTAATTCAAAGTAAATCGGGACTCGTTTTTTCGAAACCGAGAGTTTTCCCGCGCTTGTAATTTTTCCGTGGATTTTTCGGGCCTAAGTTGGTATTTTTCGGGTCCCCGGATTTTCGGAAAAAAATCACACCGGAAAATAACTAAGGGGGTGTCAGTTATTTTCTGGTCCGGTCGGGACACGACTGCGTGATTGAGTCACGCAGCCGCTCCTTTCCTATTTCACCTGTGATCCTCTTTATCTTCTTCTCCCGTGACTCTGCCTTTTCCTTCTTTTTCCTGCACCACCTCTTCATTTTCACTTTACCTACAACAACCTCACTGCAATTCCCGTAACCACCTACCTGCAACTAAACTGATTATAGCAAAAAAAAACAACAACAACAACCCAAAAACAACCCTGCACGCTGCCGTTTCCCCTCTCCCCTTCTTCTTCTTTTCTTTTTTTTTTTCCTCTGCCGCCATCACCACCTTGAGCCACCAGCAGAAACACCACCGCTACCAGCTCGTCACCACCACACGAGCCAACACCACCATCGCTCCTCCTCCTCTCTCGCGCGAGGTCGCGCCGCCAGAAGCTTCCCTCTGTCTCCTCCCGTCGCGCTCCTCTACCCGACAACACACCCGACGAGCCGCCGATCTGCTACAACCGACGAACGCCATCAGCCGACGCCGACTCCTCCCATTGACTGCTCTGTCGCCTCGCCACCGTCGTCCCGCCGTTTTGCTGCTCGCCGTTGCGTCGTCGCCGTCACAGACCCGGAACAAGGGTGAGTGACCCGTCTTTACAACCGGGTTACGGCTTTGGGTCGGGTTCACCCGAGTAGTGAGAGGTGGATCTTGGGTTGG
Source organism: Turnera subulata (assembly GCA_028386065.3). NCBI lineage: Eukaryota > Viridiplantae > Streptophyta > Magnoliopsida > Malpighiales > Passifloraceae > Turnera > Turnera subulata. Next base: position 34,983 of record JAKUCV010006120.1, read on the forward strand.
GCGCTGGGCTTGGGCTAGGCGGGCCTGTGCAACGGGCCTGCTGCCTTGGCTGGGCCTTGCGCCTGGATCCTTGGTTGGGCTGGTTGTGGTATGGGGCTGGGCTTGACTGTTTGGCCCAGTCCGTTTTAAAAAAAATAAAAAATAATAATAATAATAAAACTGGGAATATATATATATATATATATATGTATATATGATAACAAATAAATATATATGTAATATGGATTGGATATTTTCTGGGAAAAATGAGTACATGGAGTATGTGGTTTATTTTGTGAAAATAAAAAAAAAAGGTAATCATCATGTTTTATTATTTTCAAAAACTAAGGTAGTTAAAATAAGAATTATAACCTTTACAAATTACTAAATAATGACTGCATTAGAAAATAATAAATATACTATAAATATTTTGGGAGTATAAGAATTCGCTATATTTTCAAGGAATTACGTTATAGTAGCTATATTTTTGGAGAAGTATAATTATTTTATTTAAATAATTTTGGAAATATAAATGTAGATATGTATCTTTACAAAATATTTATAATGATTATAAATTTTGGAAAATGATAAATAACTTCATAAAAATATTTTGGAAAGAATTAAAGTATTAAATACTGAGGTAATATTCGGATATACGTACGGAATAATATTTTCGATAAAAGATGATAATAAAGGATATGAGCCGGGATGGGTTATTTCGCAGTATTGGCATCATGACATACTTTTATGTGCATCTTATGTGAGCATGTTGTTTTCTATATAGGTTATGATATCGGGCAGTTTCCCGAGGAGCCGGCTTTGGACCGGTCATTATTTACAGAGTTGAGCAATCGGCCAAGGTGAGGATGTATAAGCCTTGATATGTGCCTGTAATACCATGTGTGTTTGTTCTTAGATTAAATTGTTGTTATGGTTATTGTTGTTGTTGTTGGTTTGTGATATCGGTTCTGTGAACATTGTGTTGTGATTGACGTTGACCTGTTAATTGTGAATGTTTGGTGTTAAGATATGTTGACGGTTTAATCTGTGGGATAACCTTTGGTAATAGTAAGTTGAACAACCTGTGAAATTGAATATTGGAAATTGTGATGGTATATATATTATTGTTGGATATTTGATGATACGGATTTATTGATGTAGTTTCTGTTTGTGATTCTTGATATTGCTCTGCTTGATTGAACTGCCATGTTGACTGTTAATGGTTTCTTAGATACTGTGCTGCGTTTGATGTTGGATTGTGAATGATTGATGCTATGAAACTATTGATGGATTGGTCTGTCGTATAATTTGAGTTAATAGGAAGTTGAGTAATTGTTTGACTGATTTGGATATTGTGTTTGATGTCGATAGACTGTGTTGTGACTAGTTTGTCAGAATAAACTGTGACATGGATAATTGGGAAAAAGGAAATGGAAATTGGAAGTTGATTTGAGATTTGGTTTTTGGATGATGATGACATAATTATCACGTGGTAAGTAGAGGTACGACCGGATGGTTTGAGACTGTTTTGTGGTGGCCATGATCTGGGTTACTTGTGATGGGCATGTTGATGCCGATTTGATTGGGATGTTGATCCCTGAGATTGTGATTGGGATGTTGATCCCGAATTTGTGATTGGGATGTTGATCCCTGAGATTATGATTGGGATGTTGATCCCAGATTTGTGATTGGGATGTTGATCCCTGAGATTATGATTGGGATGTTGATCCCGGATTTGTGATTGGGATGTTGATCCCTGAGATTGTGATTGGGATGTTGATCCCTGAGATTGTGATTGGGATGTTGATCCCTGAGATTGTGACTGGGATGTTGATCCCTGAGATTTGATATTGGGATGTTGATCCCGGGTTCTTTTTGATCTGGCACCATAAACAGGTTGATAGCCTGGCACGACCTTAGCTTATCCGTACCGGGGTCGGAAAGATAAAATTGGAATAATAATAAAATCCTTGGTACGTTGGGTCGAGTCCTTGAGTTTGGTCTGTTTTGTACGGTATTGACTTTGGTATGGTTGTGAATAATGTCTGTATTTCTTCTTTGAAGTATTATGGTTGCCTGCATATCTCTGTTTATCCTTGGTTGGTGAGCACTTCGGACTCACCCCTCACCTGCGGGCTTTCATCCCGTAGGATGGGTTATTTGTGGTACAGGGTTGGTGCATTTCAGACAGGCTGCGGCGTTATCCCTTGGACAGGGCTCGGATCCATAGTTTGCATCTATGTCGCATACAGTGTCTAGTGAGTTGTTAAGTCTTCCGCTGTGCATTTTATTGATATTATTAGGCCATTGGGCCGGTTTTGTTATTTATGATGTTTATTATTTTGGGCTGTTGAGCCCGTGTTCCTGTTGTATACACTGTATGCTGGGCTTTGTCTGGTTGGGTTGTCACAGTTCCGGCACGTGTTTACTGTGTACGGTAAATACGGGTCGGGGCGTTTCACCGGGTAAAATTTTTTATTTTTACCGGGACTGTAAAAGTCTTTTTGCCGTGATTTACTGTTGAATTAATCTTGGGTAATTAATTCAAGGTAAATCGGGAGTCATTTTTCGAAACCGAGAGTTTTCCCGCGCTCGTGATTTTTCCGTGGATTTTTCGGGCCTAAGTTGGTATTTTTCGGGTTTCGAAATTTCTCGGAAAATCACACCGGAAAATAACCAAGGGGGTATCAGTTATTTTCTGGTCCGGACTGGACTCGCTCCAGATTATTACATTATTGAGCTCACATGTCTAATAGTAAACAAAAAACAGTTTAAAAGCAGAATCGGTGAAGAGGCAGAGGAGAAGAGAAGAAGAGAAGGAAAAAAAGAGAAAGAAAAAAAAAAGAGAGAGAAGAAGAAAAGAGAAAAAAGGAGAGGGAAAAAAAAAGAGAAGAAAAAAAAAAGAAGAAAAATCAGGAAAAAAAGAAGTGGAAATGGAAAAAAAAAAGAGCCAATCAGAAAATAGAAAAAGAAAAGAAAATGAGAGAAAAAGAAAAAAAAAGAAAAGAAAAGAAAAGAAAAATTGGAAAAATAGGAAAAAGGGAAGAAAATAGAAAAAAAGAAGGAAAAAAAGGAAACCGGAGGAACAGTCCGTCACCCCGGTTACTGTGCACGCCGTGGAGCTCCGGGCCGTGTCTCGTCACACCGCCGCCACCAGCCCCTTCGCCACGCCGTCGCCGACTGAACGCCGTCACCCCCGCTCGGTTACGCCGCCGGACGCGCACTGCAGCGCCGTTGACCCGCTGTGCAACCCGCGGATCTCCTTCTCCGCGCCGCTGACGACGACACCGGCGACGCCGCGCCTCTTTTCCGCCGCTCCAAGCCGCCCGTTGCCGCTGCTGTGCTCGCCTTTCCTTCCCTCGCGCTGTCGTCGCGCCGCCGCCCCTGTACCCGCTAGGTGAGTCGGGTTTTACCCGTTTCCTTGGCCGGGTCGCGCCTGGGTTGGGTTGCAATCCGGATTTCTTTTTCTTTTTTAGAAAAAAACTAATGATAATATATATATATATATATATATATATAATTTCTGCTAATTAATTTCTAGAAAAAAATGGTAAATATTACTTTAGAAAATTATATGTAATATTCTGGGTTAGGGTTTAGAAAAATATATATACTTTGATTCTTCAAATTGAGATAATTATGTTTTGTTTGAAAATTATTATTATGGTTAGTTTGAAAAATATATATATACCTTGAAAATATTTTCTAGAAATTATAATTATATGTTATTATTTCTCTGGAATACAGTATGTATATGTTATTATTCTTGGAAAATATATATAGGTATATTTCTGAAATATATATATTTATGTTGAATTATAATTGTTGGGAAATATTTTGTCTTAGGAAATAAAAATGTATATATATTAAATTGTATTTATTTTCAGAGAAGGTTTTTATGATTATATATATTCTGGGAAATAACATATAGCATAAGATTAATATATATATATATATATAATTTTGGTAAATGACAATATTTGGTAATTATATTATGATAAATAGTTTTATTAAAAAATGTAATATTTTAGAAAATATAAATATACATATGTTATCTTTTTCAGAAAATTCTGGTGAATATATTTTGGGAAGTATAATTAATTTATGAAAATATTTCTAATAGTTTTAATTAAAGTATGGTACCGAAATTATATTCGGATATACGTACGGTAAAATATTTTCGGTAAATGGAAATAATAAAGGATAAGAACCGGGATGGGTTATTACGCAGTTTGGCATCATAGTATACCGATTATGTGCATTTATGTGTATATGTTGTTTTGTTGGATAGGTTTGGATATCAGGCAGTTTCCCGAGGAGCCGGCGTCGGACCGGTCATTGTCTCCGGAGTTGAGTAATCGGCCAAGGTGAGGATGGATTTCCTTCAATATGTGTCTGTATTACTCGGTTATTGTGCTTGATGTTTATTGCACTGTTGATGATTGCTTTTGTTGTGATTGATGTCGGGATGTTTATCCTAGTATTTTGATTTGGTTTTTGGGATGTTTATCCCCGTGTTGATTTTCTGTGTCTTTTGGTTCAAAGTATAAAATGGATTAATAATGAATTGTGACAAGGATGTCGATCCTTGGATTTGGATAGGGATGTCTATCCCGGTATTTTGGTTAGGGATGTCGATCTCTGTGATTTGATTTTGACGACGATAATATAATTGTCACGTGGTAAGTAGTGGTACGACTCGATGGTTTAAGACTGTTTCGTGGTGGCCGTGACCTGGGTTCTTGTGATAAGCATGTCTATGCTTGGGATGTCTATCCCGTGATTATTTTTGGGATGTCTATCCCTGGGTTCGTATTTTTTTGGGATGTCGATCCCTGGGTTCTCTGGATTTGGTCTGGCACCCGGAACATGTTGATAACCAGGTCTGACTTCTAGCTTATCCGTGACGGGGCCCGGAAAGATAAAATTGGAAATTGATTTTATTTGAGTCTTTTTGGTCTTGTCTTTTGGTTTGGCGGTTATTACTGTTTTGGACTTGAGTATTTATAGTTGCATATTGATTGTCTTTCCTTCGTCGGTGAGCACTTCGGACTCACCCCTCACCTGCGGGCTTTCATCCCGTAGGATGAGTTATTTTTGGTACAGGTTTGGTGCATTCCAGACAGGCTGCAGCGTTATCCCTTGGACAGGACTTGGATCCATAGTTTGCATCTATGTCGCATACAGTGTTTATGTGAGTTATTAAGTCTCCCGCTGTGCATTGTTTACTATTGTTGGGCCATTGGGCCAGTTATGATGATTATTGCTGTTTTTATTTTGGGCTGTTAAGCCCGTGTTCCTATTGTATACACTGTATGCTGGGCTTGTTTTGGTTGGGTCGTCACAGTTCCGGCACGTGTTTACTGTGTACGGTAAATACGGGTCAGGGCGTTTCAATATTTCTATTTTTTATTTAGAGATATTTTTTGCTATGAATTTAAAGTTTGAGGGGCTAAAATATAAATAATTCCATTAAAATATTTAGGTTTCTTTCTTAAAAATAAAAAATAATATATTTTTATTTTTTGTTGAGGAAATTTTTTTTCTTTAAATTTAATGTTTGAGGGACTAACACGTAACTTTTTCCATTTAAAAAGTTAGATTTAACAGAAGGACTTGACAAAAATTAGGTTTACGACTTGTTTGTTGTAACCAATAATGGAATAGGACTCAGATGTAGGTTTTTAAAGGTATAGGACTTAGTTGCAAAAAATAAAAAGATTTTGGGCTTAAAAAAATAATTAACCCCTTCAATTTTGACCCCTGCAACTAAATTGACCCAATTTTGAAAACTGATGTATTAAATTGACTCAATTATGAAAACTCATATATTAAATTGACCCAATTATAAATTCATGTATGAAATTGACTAAAATATACAAATTGATGTATAAAATTGAGTATTATGCCTTATTAAGGGTAATTTAATCTTTCAATTCTGGGGAGGTTCATGCTTTTATTTATAGTATATAGATATAGATAATTCTATTTGTCTTAATCTTAATATTTTCACTCTTTACTTAATATCCAGATTTTTTTCTATAAATTAATTTTATTTATTTATTTTTATCCTCCCACTTTTAACTATAAATGTCCCCTCATTTCTTCGCATTTCTACCTTAACATCACACCATAAATTTCTTCTCTCTTCCTATTCCTCCTACACACCTCTTCTCAAGTTTTCTCCATATTAGTTTAATTTATTTTCTATATATCAATATTATCAAAAGTTTATTAATACCATCTATTATTATTATCAATCAACCGTGTATTCCTTCCATCCTCAAATGTATAACAATCTCCAAAAACTCCGTGTCCCAAAAATAAGAATTTCTAAAGTGTTATAAAACTAGTGTTTAAATCAGTGATGAGTAACAGAAAGAATGAAGAGGAAGAGGTAGAAGAATGGCAGTGAGGGAAGAAGAGACGTTCCCATGGTATTTTTCATTCATAGGCCAATATATAGAGATACAATATATTGAAGATAGAGGTAATGGGTTGGTGGAACTTTGTCCACTAATGACATCCAAAAAATCACGTTTTTATAACACTCCCCCTTGGATGTCATTGTGTGTTGTGCAGAATACGCTTTAGGGAAAAACTGCCTCATTAAAAACCTTACCAAGAAAAACCCAGTGGGATAAAAACTTGGTGAAGGGAAAAAGAGTGCAGTGCGTATTCTACTCCCCCTCATTTTCGCCTCTTTTGATTTCTTGATGTCGTTGCACGCCAATCGTCTTTGTCAACTCCTGGTGATGTGTGTTTTGTCCGATCACTTTTGATACATCATTACTTTACTGGACAGTGTATGCGGCATCATCTACATAGTTTGTTGTTGGAGCATCTGCCTTGCTATCATCTTGAGCATGTAGCATCTTCGAATGTAGTCGGGCACGGTCTCGACTAGCTCTGTGTATAATGATAATTTCTGCATCATTGGTAGTGTTTTGTGCTTCACATGATACTTCTGGTATCTGCAAGACAAACTATATTTTCTTTGGGTTGTAGTGTCATATCTTATTGTGTCCCAAAGATAAAAGCATAGCCATATCTCGCCAATAGGCTTATGGCAGAAGCTACGGGCTTCGTGTTACAAGCACTTTAATATGGTACTCCGGGACCAATAAGTGCAAATTCGGTTTAAACCATATAAAATCGATTCAGCTTGGTATTATATATTCCCGGGAATTAGTGGATCCATAGAAAATAGGCTGTAACCGCATCCATTGGATGCACTTCTAATATATTGCCAGACTTATCATATAATTGCATCCACCACAGGGGAGTATATCTCCTCATAATTAGTACCGGGTCGTTGGGTAAAAGTTGTGCTACAAACCGTGCTTTTATATCTCACTTTATTTAATTTTCCTCATTTTTTTTCCGCACAAAATACCCATTTGTAATCGACCGGTTTTACACCATCAGGTGTTGGGACTATCGGCCCAAAATTTCTTGCTTCATATGCGAGTCCAACACAGCCTTTAATCATGTTTCTCTATTTTGGACAATCATATTGCGCCTATATTCGCCAATGTAGGTTCATGATCCTCATTTTATTTAGCGCTATAAATAAAACAAGTATTCCATCGACGGTTATTTCCACGTCGGTTCCATCTTGTTCCTGACACTGTAATTGAGATCTCATCATTTTTCATTTATTTCAGGTACCTGAGTTACTTCTGGAACTTTATCAATTGTGTCATGGACCTCTTCTGGAGGATTTTTCTCTTCTTGAGGACATTTAATTCGGACCTCTACTAGAGGCTTTATTTCCTCATTGGGGCCATCTTATATTTTTGCTCCTTTTTCTCTATCGAGAATTTTTGTTTTCTTATGGAACCGAGCATACTCTACGCTTCTGGCGTAATTTAGATTCATTTGCATATTTTGGAGAACAGGAGCATTTGCAGCTGGTACTTGGTCACATTTTTCAAATAAATATGTCTGGCAAATGACTTACTAATCTTTTGCAAATGAATCATCTTTTGAACTTCAGGTTCATACTAATTTATTCGAGGATCAAAACTAGATATTGATAAATCATTTCAATAATCTCTTGATCCAGCTGCTTATTTTCTCCCCTTGATGTTGGGTAAAAACATCAATTAATAAGCAAATCTTACAATAAATAAATCTCTAATCTCCTGTCATAGGTTTCAATTACTTTTGTAATTTATGGGACCCAACGTAGATTCTCAATCTTCTTTAAAGGACCAATTTCACAATCCTGTGGTGGAGCATTATATATTGAATAACCGATGGTCCGAAGATGGGAGATACTAAGTATGTGACCATAAATCAATTAAATGGGGAGATCTTATCATGTTGGCTTGATGCACTCAAGTGTTGCTGCATATAAAATACCATTTTCTCAAACAATAATATTTCATCAATGGTCTTGTAATCAATTGTCAATATGGCCCAGAGCTCTTTGGGTTTATTTCCAATGATATACATTCTCCATTGAAGAAACATACCAGCATTATCTAGACATATAGTCTAATAACATAAGTAGGGACATATACCGCAAGTGGCTTAATTAGTGCACACAATGCCAACTTGCGTCACATAATAGACCATCTAGTCGATGCATCGTAAAAATTACCTAGATGGTTAACACCGCGGATTTATCAGTCCGCGTTTATGTCCCTGAACTATTCTCAAACTTGCTGGTGATACTAGGCCATTCTCATCTTAGGAAGGCCGTATAATAACTTTCGCAGCAAACAAACTCATAGAAATTCGTTGATTGTAAAACTTCTGGTTTTTCAATAATGATCCAATAAATTTCGTGCATCATTATTAATCCGGGATGGCCCATCTGGTCATGCCAAGCAATAAATCCATGACCCAACTTCAAGTTGGTGCCAGCTTCAGGCTGCGCAAGCTGTGTATCTAAACACTTAAAATTGCTGGCTCTAGGCTAGTGCATTCCAGCTTCTGGCTGGATATATTAAGTTTCAATTACTCAACTACTAGCTTCAGGCTGCAATACATGTGTCAATATTAGGCTTATTCCTGCCACTCATGTCGGAAAAGATCAGAATTATTGAGCAGACTTTTCCAAAAGCAACTTTGGAGTTTTGTGAAACCAAAAAATCTTCAGGATCTTTTTGGAGATAAGTGAAAGAGTCCACATATGAAATACTGACACCTGGCTGTCTAAGCTCAGGCTATAAGAAGGGGAGGCGGTTGAGACAGGAAGATGCAGAAAACTCAGAAAAATCAACAAGACAAGAAAAATGCCTTCCCCAGCTACTGTTTTCTTTGTTGAGGGTGCCTCTCTAGGAAGAAGAAATAGGTTAGCTTATAGCATGGTAAATGAGCAGCAAGAGGAACTACCGAATGATCTGGCGAGAATTCCTCGTTTAGTGTTTGTAGATGAGCTATACTCGTCTAGGTTCTTTGTGACTCCAATGGAAGAAACTTTCTTCCTGGAGGACCAAGGCAATCTCAGGACAAATTTTTATGGCTCAGCTAACTCTATAATGTTTTTCATATCTGCTAGGATGCAGGAATTTCAGCTAGAGCCTTCATGTCAAATTTTAAATCAAAGCAGTTATTATCAGGTTTCCATGATGGCTCGGAGCGTCCCAAGGGTGACTGGGTTACCACCTACATGGCCTAAGGTACGACTTTTATTGTGGAATTGCAGGGGTATAGCAAGAAGGTCTCAAGACTTTGTGCGTACCTTAAGGGATCTGAAGAATCAGTACAAGCCTAACATGGTACTGATTACCGAGACTTTGTGGCAAGCAGGAGAGAATCATGGTGTGATTCCACTTCGTTTTCCTCCAACGAATCGGTTTGAGATACCTGGAGAAAACAACATGGGTGGTATGTGGTTCTCCTGGAACGACAGTGTTAGGGTCAACATTAATGGTGAGGCTCAGAGTTTCAGGGTTAATGTTGAACCCAACAGATAGATTACTGTTTAAACATATGTATGAGAACCATTCTTCTTTGAATGTTCTTCAGTTATGGATCCGTTTATGCAATAATAATATGCATGTTTGCTTTGAGCCTTTTCCATTTATTATCTCATTTACGCCCACAGACATAAATAATTATATTGTCTTATTCACTTCAGGGAATAGATCAGAGTCAATTCATCGTGAACCATAATAATTCATTTTATTACTAGGGGTGTCTGTATCAATATGCTCTTCCAGAGCGTAAATATACGATCTTCTTGATCATATTTAAAACATGCGTTCTTCAGGAACATATTACTAGGGGTGCCTGTACTCTTCAAGAGTATATGTTCTTCTAGAGCGTAAATATACAATCTTCTTGATCATATTTAAAACATGCGTTCTTCAGGAACATATTCGAATTTATGCTCTTCTGGAGCGTGTTAATCTTTTTCTCATTTCGAGATATCATAATATGTTATATTGACATCCAACACATATAATTCTCCCCCTGTGGATGTCAATTTTGCATTGTCTTCGAGACTAATGCTTGAGGCATTATTCTAGAAACAATTATAAAGTACTGAAAAGTAAATAAAATAAAATTGCAATGCATAATAATATAAACTGAACATAAAATAAATTGAATATAAAATGAATTTCTCCTTTAGGGTAAGCAAGTATAATATCCACCTTCTGGTGGTCATATAATTTCCATCTTCTAGGGGTAATAGTTTTTATTTTCGATTTTCCTTTGAAGGATCTTCAGGATCTTTTGAAAGGTAAAACCTCCAGTCTTCGTTGTATTTTCTTTTATTGAGTCTGCTGAACTCTTATATTTAGTCTTCCAGACTATTATCATATAAATGCATTTTAGCATTTAGTGCCCATGATAAATTTCTTCCGAAAATTTTGCAGGCCTCAAATTCAAGTAACATAATCAAAAGACTTAATTAAAATAAATAAACATGGACCTTTTATTAATTAGCCCAATGAAGAATTAAATAACCAAAAAATTAAAAGCAATGGGCCTTACATAAATTAGCCCAATTAAAATAAATGACTAAAAATTAAATGCAATGGGTCTTTTATAAATTAGCCCAATAAAAATTAAATTATCGCAAAATAAATGCGATGGGCCTTATACGAGCCCAATAAAATCGTAAAGAAATTAAAACGAGAAATTAATGAGCCCAATTGAAATGTAAAGAACATAATATTAAAATGTAATGGGCCTAATATGAGCCCAAACTTAATATAAATGAAAAACAATAAAATAAATACAATAGCCTTCCGGGCTTGCCAGGAAAAATCCCGAGACACTGAATTTCGGCCAAACACTTCCGGGTTTGCAGGGAAAAACCCAAGGTATCGAATTCCGGCCAAACACTTCTAGGCTTGTCGGGAAAATCCCGAGATGCGAAATTTCGGTAATATAAATTCTTCCTTTTTCTTTTTCTTTCTCACCTTTCTTTTCTCTTTTTTTTTTCTTTTTTATTTTTTTCTCTCTTTTTCACTTCCTTTTCCCTTTTTTTTTTTTAATTTCGGCTGGGCTTTGAATAGTACAGCCTAGCTCGTAACAGTGACAGCCCAAGGTGTAGAACAGTGCAGCCCAAGCCCAGGCGCCATCAGCCTATCTAAGCCCGCGGGTCAGACCCGACCCGGACCACGACCCATCCGGGTCTTCAACCCGTGGCGGGTGCTCACCTGCAGCGGTGAGGGCGCGAGGCGATGAGCGACGACGGTTGCTCTGGACGGCGACGCGAGCACGACGCGAGGCTGGGACGGCATGGAACAGCGGCGGCGCGGCGTCGCTGGGCAGGAACAGGCGCGGGAAGGGGCGGATCCGACGGAACAGCCGTCTGGTCTTTGGCCGTAGACGGCGCGTCGGCGACGGAATCGGATGGGAGAAGGCGGCGTCGAGGTCGCGACAGTGCGGGGAGTCTGAAGGTGGCGGCGGTGAGGCGAGCTACGGCATGGAACGATGACGGGTGAACAATAACGTGGAGGGTGACATGTTTCTGGTTTTTTTTTTTTGGGGTTTTCTTGCACTGGGTTTTCTTCTTCCTTCGGTTGTCCAGAAAAAAAAACGAGGCTCGGGGTAGGGACGATGGTGCTGATAACGTGTTATAAAACTAGTGTTTATTTCAGTGATGAGTAACAGAAAGAATGAAGAGAAAGAGGTAGAAGAATGGCAGTGAGGGAAGAAGAGACGTTCCCATGTTATTTTTCATTCATAGGCCAATATATAGAGATACAATATATTGAAGATAGAGGTAATGGGTTGGTGGAACTTTGTCCCCTAATGACATCCAAAAAATCACGTTTTTATAACATAAAGAATGAATAAATGTGGGAAGGCAAGTTCTCTCGTGCAGTATATGTGTGGTCAGCCAAAAGATTGCCTACGCCTTCGTAAGGACTACGCGACTATGGGATGCTGGTTTTGTGGCTTTGCCTTCATATCTTTTCTTCTTCTCGTCGTATTCCTCGTATCGTGGCCTTCTTTTCTTGTTTATTCTTTTTATATACAATTTAGAATTGGGCATCGATGTATTAAGGGACGGTTCTTTCAACATTATATTTTTCCACAAACAAAAATTAGATTTGAACTTTAAATCTTATTTTAAGGCTATTGAATTTCCTACCACTCAAGGCAACAATTGTCTAGGAACGAGGTAATAGTTTTGGCTCCAAGGGTGACTATATATATTTTACCTAAGGGTGACTATAAAATTTGGGAAAATATTTATTACATTAAAAGGCTAGTAATCTGCAAATTGATTTTATATAATTCCCACTAATTAAAATTTAAATAATAATAGCATATTGATATAGGGGCTGTATTTCATGGATGGAAACAAAGTTTCTAACCCTAACAAAAATAGAGTTTTGACAATTTTATTCCAACACATGCAAATTCTTCTGTTAAAAAAAATGGAAAACAAAGTGAAAATATCTTATTTTCTGTTTAGAAATTTGAATTTTTGAAAAAATTATATTAATTAAAAAAATAATTAATATATTTAATTTGGATCTCACATCACATATGTAAAACAAATATATATATATATATATATATATATATATATATATATATATATATATATGTATTTGTTTTACATAACTCACGTAGTATTATAAGTTGGCAGGATAGAATTTATTAAAATAGATTTTGTGAGCAGAGTTCGAACCCGATGAATATCCCTCCTCTTAATGAGAAATAATCCTCCAAATATCACTGTAAAGATTAATCGATAATCGATAAGCGTAACGCCTCGGGTAGGATTGAATGTTTTTTATTATTATTATTATTATTATTATTTTGGTCGCACGTAGGGGAGGAGTGAATTGAATTGATACAAATAGATGATATAGGTAACGTGTGGGATGCGAAAACAATAAACAGTACAGTAGAAAACTCAAAAAGGGAAAAAAGGAAAAAAAAAAAAAAGCTCAACTCCAACAAAAACTATAGGCGGCGCTAGGCTGCCCCCACAGTAACTCGAAATCATTAAGAAGAGAAAAATTAGAGGATTAAATACGATAACAATTTTTTTTTGGGCGGAAAACATACGATAATAGATTGGGAACACTAAATAAATAAATATATATATAATAATAATAATAATAATAATAATAATAATAATAATTGAAGAGAAATACCACCAAAGTCGGGTAGAAGAAGGATTTGTTGATTTTGGGGGGATATAAATAGGAAGACAAGCGAAGGCGGACCTCATCAATTCATAAGTCAGTCAGTCAGTCAGTCTCAAAGAGAGAGCGAGAGAATCCCAGAGAGAAAGAAAAAAAAAAAAGAAAGGGTTTAACAAAAGAGAGAGAAGAGAAGAAAAGATGCAGATCTTTGTGAAGACACTCACCGGCAAAACCATCACTCTCGAGGTCGAGAGCAGCGACACCATCGACAACGTCAAGGCTAAGATTCAGGTTTTCTTTTACCCTAATCCCCCCCTCTTCTTCTCTTTTGTTTCGATATTCTTTTTCTCTTTTTTTAATTAATATAACTAGTTACCCATTGGTTAGAAGAAGCATATCCCAATTACTTGTCCCCAATCTTAAGAGGAGGAGTAACCAAATTCGCTTAATTGTAAAAAAAAACAACAAACGATTATTCTTGAATTCATGTGCACACCAACTGTTTGCAATTTTTTTCTGTTTGTTGTGTTTGTTGAAATATTTCCGATGTTTTTTTTAATATATATATATATATATATAAAAAATTGTTTTAGCTAGCTTTGGTTTTGTTGTTCATGATGATCTGATTACGTTTGTCTGTTTTGTTTTTTTGTTCAATGGACAGGATAAAGAAGGCATCCCTCCTGATCAGCAGAGGTTGATTTTTGCGGGTAAGCAGTTGGAGGATGGGCGAACTCTTGCTGACTACAACATCCAGAAGGAGTCGACGCTTCACTTGGTCTTGAGGCTTCGAGGCGGGACCATGATCAAGGTCAAGACCCTCACCGGCAAAGAGATTGAGATCGACATTGAGCCCACCGACACCATTGATCGCATCAAGGAAAGAGTTGAGGAGAAGGAAGGCATCCCTCCCGTCCAGCAAAGGTCCTTACTTCACTCCCTCCCTTCTTCCCTAATTTCTTCCCACCCTCCTTCCTTTGTAATTGTACCAGCACAATTTTTGATCCCGATGCCATCGAGTCTAACCAATGGATTTTGACTGTTCCATTCTAACTAATGAATTTTGACTGGTCCCTTGCTCTAGGAGACTCTAGCCATTGTTTCCACGGGTTTTGGGTTTTGATCTTGATGCAATTGAGTGTGCTTGTTTTAGACGCGTTCTCGTTTCCTTTTTTTAACATATCAATCCTCAGTGATTGAGGTTTATTGATGATTCCATTCCTCATGAGGTCTTTATTTATTTTTGGTTGCAGGCTTATTTATGCCGGGAAGCAGCTTGCAGATGACAAAACAGCTCGTGACTACAATATCGAGGGGGGCTCTGTGCTGCATCTTGTTCTTGCCCTTCGGGGTGGTAGTATTTAGAAAATCCTCTTAGAAGTCAAAATCTTCTTTCCCAGGCTTTGCTGCCTAAACTTAATGGGTGCACATGCTTTGCTTCTTTATGTATGGATGAATATGAGACAAGTGACATCATTTTGATTGATTTCCCGCGTTTCGTCTCCAAAATCTCTACTTATTTTGATTGTTGTTCTTTCAAATTCTTCCTTTTTTTTTTTTTTCTGTCGAACTTCCAAATCCATCAAGTATTTACATGTTCATGACTTTAGGTACTAACATGGCGCTGAAATTTGGTTTTAGTTTCGGTTTAGGCCCATAGAAATTTATTCTATACACGGGACTGGTTGAAAAGATATGGCCACCAAAATCTGCAGCCTAAAACTATTTTTCTTCTGATAGAATGTGTTTATATGTGAGAGCTTATTATTATTACTAACAGGAAAAGGTAATTTTCATTCCATGAAACAGAAGTAGCACATAACCTGGGGCTAAAACTTGTGGAAGATGGTTGTGCTGGCAACAAACTAGTGCAAGATGTGTGCCACCACAGTAGAAACACTATAAAATGCTATGAGTTCCTCATGTATAACAACTTTAAATTAAAATGCTACCAAAGGCTTATTTATGCTGGCAATTAAGCAGCTCATGACTGCAATATTTTGAGGGGTGGCTCTATGCGTCATCTATGCACACCAGAAGAGTGGTACGAGGCACCAGCAGCTTAATACAATTAATCCTGAATTGCATACATACAAGCCTCTTGTATTTTCTTCTTATTTTCCTGGCACTTAATTATAAAGCCTGCAAGGATTGCTGAATCCCTGAAGCAGAAGCTACTAACTAGAAGGGGGGATTTGCCTTTTTGGCTACTCTAATCGGTGTCATCATGAAGAAAATTAAAAGACCTCGGTGGTTTGTTTTTGCCCGTTTGTACGTACAACTTGCTGATCATATGGTTGCATGCCTGCTGCTGCGATAGGCAATGTTTCTCCGTTTTCTGGTTGCTCTACTTACTTGTGCAACATCATCGGGGTTTTGCTCTTGTAGTTGCAATAACAAGGATTTGGAGGTGGCATACACCAAGCAAACAAGACAATATAAGCCCACGTTAGCAACTCCATGATTGCCAACACCCGGAAATACTTGTCCAGGTGGCTTATGTCAATGGTGTCACAAATCCAACCCCTAATTAAACCCATTACGCAAAAGACAGTGAGGAATTTTCCGACGCTGAAAATTAAATCATTCAATGGCTGCTCAAAGAATCTATTGGACTCATCCGCAGAATGGGTGAAGAGCTCCGCCAGCCCACCCAGGACAAGTCCCTCCATCGTTCCTAGCAAGAAATATTGTGGAGCCAACCAGGCGCTGCCCATGCCATGGGAACAAAATGATTGTATAGCGATCCATCGTCGTATTTCTCCGGCTGCCTGCCTTCTTCAACTCAACTAAGTGCAATCTAAACTCCTCGACATATATGCCAAGCAAGAAAGCAACCAAAACTAGAGAGAAGCAATCCGAAACCGATCCTCACAAAGGTAGCTCTCTGTCTCCATTGTGGACTCAAACTTTCAGGGACTACCTAATTCACGGCAAATGATGTTATGGAGGATCTTACTGACTGGACAAGGAAAAAGGTAGGGACATCAACAACAATGATGCGAGCAACAACGTGGAAATCTGTTAGAGTAATAAACCCAAAACCGGTCTTGGGGCCTCAACCATCAGCTTAAGCTTTTGGTTGAGATGGTCACTTGACATGGTAGCGGAGCCATAATGACCAAACGGTCGCGTGTTCAAATCCTCACGCCTCCTTCCTTGTTGAATTAAAAAGCACAAGGTATGGACAGACCTGTGCAAGTTTCAAGCCCGAAGGGCTTTCACTTGAGGGAGGGTGTTAGAATAATAAACCCAAAACCGGTCTTGGGGCCTCAACCATCAGCTTAACTTTGTTGGAAGAGGAATTCAAGGTGCTGGGAGTTGCTTGTGTCAGACTCGCTATACATGCATGATATGATATAGCCCAACAGGCTCAAAAAAGCCCAATTCCATCAAGTCCAGGCAACCCGAGGCCCAAAGGAACTCGGCCCACGATCTAAAATTATCACCCTTATCAATCCGAAATCCACCACTACGAATACAAGCGCGACACCTGGCGAGATAAGGAACTCCCTTTTCTCCCGAAAACCTCTCTCACTCTCTCCCATTTTCTCTCTTGTAAAAATAGCTTTATTATCAATTAAAGCACTCACAAATCTAGCCTGAATTGGGCCAGATTTCTCATTTTATATCATTGGTTCCGTTGCCGGGAACGATAAAATCACAACAAATGATTCCCATCTTTTTCTATCTTAACAACCGAGAACAACAAAAACAACAAATCCAGACAAATCCAGAGAAAAAGTCAAGCATCAACGTTCAAGAACATACAAGCAGTTCATCAATCAA
The DNA here is from genome assembly GCA_028386065.3 of Turnera subulata. Classification (NCBI taxonomy): domain Eukaryota; kingdom Viridiplantae; phylum Streptophyta; class Magnoliopsida; order Malpighiales; family Passifloraceae; genus Turnera; species Turnera subulata. The sequence continues at coordinate 52,325 of JAKUCV010006120.1, forward strand.
CAGATCAACACACAGATCAACCAAATTCAACATATCCATTCACAAAACGAGCAGATCTGATGGATCCAACATATTTTGCAAACAATAAATATGTTATCCACGGTAAATTAGTTTAAGCATGCAACTAATTGCTTTTTTATGCCTAAATGCTTGCAGATCATGAGAAAAGTAAACACAGCAAGAAAATCAGCACCAGACTAGTGACATGGTAAATGCAGGGAAACGGCGAGAGAGAAACGATCCAACCGCCAGCCAAGCCGCGAGCGCTGCCGTATCTGAGGAGCGAGATAGCATGGCCAGACCTGATGGAGCTTCCATTGAGTGATGATGTCGTGAATGGACTGAAAAGGAGTTGCCACTAACCCAGCACGCATCCTCACCACCCGCTCGTGACCGGAGGAAGAGCAATGAAGTCATTGCTGGAGAGCACAGAAAATATCCAGGTCTGCACAAATCCTGTTAGATCTGAGCCTAGCCGGGCGGAATCCTTTCAATGTTCGTTGAGACATAAAAGAGTTGCCTCTGCTTGTGCTGGCAACGGAGGAATTGTGCGCCGACCCCTGCTACAGAAAGCCTCACCAATGCGAATCCGGCCAGATAGGGGAGAAGGCATCGTCGGTCGCCCCAATCACCATCGTGCACCGCCACTGAAGGAGAGGAGCCGCCGTGAACAACCCTTGTTGTCACCGTCACTCCAATCGCCGCCACACATCGCTGAATTGGGGATGGCATAAGAATAACCTGTCGTGTTGCCGATGGGAGTGCTGCTTCATATGACTTGATGGTGCGCGAGCGCCACCTGATGACACCATCGTCGACCACCATGAAAGCCCAACACCACCTCGCCTAAGTGGAGAATAGCAAGGAATGACGTGTGGATGCAAAGAAGAAAACGTGAAGAAAGAAGAAGAAAGAAGGAAGACGACGCTCGAGGATGAGCAGAAAAAGTGTAAAGAAAAAAGAGGACCTAGATGGAGAGGACCTGCTCTAAGCAACATCAATAGAGGACCTATTGAGAACAGAAAAATGATGCCCTCACTCAATCTTGGAGCCAAAGCTTAGAGTGGAGCCAAAGCTTAGAGTAGTTGGATGGCCCAGAAATTTTAACAGTCCAAAAGTGTACCAACCCAACTGGCATATAAGATATTAGTTAAAACATTCGTCATTTTATAATTATGCCATATATTATTGTAAATATAGTTTATTTAATCGAATCATTTGGAAATCTAACAACTTCTCCTTTGTGATGGGATATTGATCTTCAAGTTAGATGTTCGAAGCATTACTGAGTTCGGGAAGAACGAGGTGTTGGACCCGAGGAAGAATTTTGACGAGGATCTTTTTCACAAGGACCTTGGAAAGCACTTCATGCGGAGGCAAAGATAACTCCCGAGGACATGAAAGCAATCCCAAGAGAAAGCAACAACAAGAACAAGTGATCTTTGTGGAAAGAAAGTTGTCAGCGACGGCGGAAGAATCTCTTTCAATAGGAATAACGATCATCGCAAATGCACGGCGTAACACGTGGAGTTTTCGATATCAAGCACTAAACGCAATGCGGAATTTAGGGAGGAGCAGAAGGGAAAGAGACCAACATTCCCAAACTAAAGGAGCTTCAACACTAAGCATTTGTAACCAAGAAATTATTGGAACTAGTTAATCAACACCATCAGCCTTGGGAGCTGCGTGCAGGACCTGCGAGTGGGAGCTAATGATGCTGAGCTATTGGATTAAAGGACCCCATCTGGGCCTTGCCATGTGAAGGAGAGCTGCCTCAGTATTGGAAAAAACAACCCCAGGAAGAATTAGTCCCAACGATGAAGAATGCAGTTCCTGGAGGAGAAAGTAGCAGATCCTATGAAGGTGCAAGTAACCCTAGGAGCAATCAAATCCCAATGATGAAAAATAAAGTTCCTTAAGGTGAAGGAACAAGGAGTTGAACCCAACAGCCAGAATGCATTTCTTAAAGGAATAAGGAGTTGAATCCAAGAGCAAGAATGTAGTTCCTAGAGGCAAAACAAACGATGTGCATGAAGAGAAGGACCTGCCATACAAGAAGCAGTCCCAAGTACATGCAACCCATGTGGAGAAAAGGAGGCCCGAAAGACAAAAACTTTCTTTACTGAATAGAAGGTAGTTGATCCTGTGAAGGTGTATGCAGCCCCAGCGATGACTTAACAATCCTTATAACAAACAAACCCAACGGAGAAGGAAAATAGTTCCTGGAGGCAAAAAGCATTTCCAGCAAAGAAAAGAAAAGAAAAGATAGCCCATTCAAACGAAAATCAACCCATGCGGAGGCATGAGCAGTCCTGTGGACGCGAAGTCAGCTCAAACAAAGCCAAAAGCAACCCTTATAGGGGTGAGAGCTATTGGAGATGGAGCCCCAAAAGCTTCGTCGTGATGACCAACACCAGACAAAGAACTCTTACAAGACTATAGGATGCTGATTTGACAAAAACCTGATGAAGTCTTTAAGAAGAACAAGTACTCAATGAAACCTTAGCAAATAGAGCCAACAGGAACAACCAGTTCCATGACGAATAACCAAAGTACTTGGTGAAAAGGAAAACCTGTTATCACAAGACCTGCATGGCGAGGTCCTCCAAATGAAAAAGAAGAAAGCTTCAAGATCTACTTCAAGCAAAAAAAAAATGCTTTAATTAAAGCAAGAAGGTTGGAGAGAAAATCTTCAATTATGGTGAAACGCTATAGCAAGCAAAGTTGCCATCCAAATGCTTTAATCAAAGCAAGAAGGTGGGAGAAGAGAACCACAACTAGCACCGCGGAACAGAGATTCCTAACAAAGAAAGTTATGGCAGGTTTCATCAAAGGAAGGGTAAATAGCATATATAGGGCCCGTACTATTCCAAAAGTACCTTTTAGGGGTCTGTACTATTTTCTGCCTCTTTTACGGGTCTGTACTCTTATTTATCGTCCCGTTTAGGGGTCCGGGGCAGCCTCGTAGATGACGTGGACTGCCCGGCCCGAAGGTGAGGCGCACACGCCCTTTCTTTAGTCAGATTGCAGCGTTTGAGGCGCGTGTCATGTCACGGTGGGCGAAATGTGGCATGTGGGCCCTAATGTCGCAGTTTTTTATTATTAAAAAATTATTTCTAATTTTTGTAATTCAAATTTCTTTATTAAACCATTAAGGGGAAATTGAAAACAACAATTGGAAAAAAATTAAACCCCACTGCCCGATCAACACCCCAAATTAAAGCCCAAATCCAACCCTCGCAAATCCTAACTCTCTCTAGACAAACAAAAATCCTAAAATTATTTCTCGTTTCTCAAAAAAAATGGCCGGCAAAAATGTTACTTTGTCTGCACTAATGGCAATGTTGGTTGCACTAATGGCAATGTTGGTGGTGAGCTCCACCATCGCTCAACAACCATCTTCTTCTCCGGCAATCTCGCCGTCCAAGCCTCCCATCACTATTACTACCCCACCTCCTGCCTCTGCTCCCACTACTCCTCAAGGCATCACCAAGACACCGACGGCCTCCCCTTCCCTATCGATGACCGTCGCAGCACCCTCTCCTACACCGTGACGACTTCTCCTCCCTCGCCAGCTCTATGGACTCCATCTGAATCTCCGGCTTCGCTTCCTCCCTCCTCGATCTCCCTGACATCGTCCCTGGCTCCTGGCCCTTCTCAGAAAGGCGACATCGTTTTGGACAAAGCCTCCAGGTCGTGGCTGCTGCTGGCCTGTTCGGCACCGTTTTGGTGTTTTAGGAGCTAGGATGTTCCTTAATTTCCTTTTCCTCTCCCAAATCTCTGCCATCGCCTTTGTCCTCTCCCCTTCCAAACTTCGCCTTTTGTTGTTGCCATCCCTTCGAATCGTCGCTGCCAACTGAGCCACACGGATTGGGTGGAGCAATCGTGGCTGAGAATCCATGAATGTCCCTTCCAATCTTTCCTTCCCTTTGCCAGCCTCCTTTGCAACCACCGAGTCGCCACCCTACAGAACACTGTTGTTGTCGGCATCATCACCTTTGCTTTAGTAATTCAACGTGTTACCAACACCACTTTCCCTCTTCCAATTTCTCTTCCTGATGGATTTGGTTATTGAATGCATATGGATTTGGTTGATTCAATGCGTATTAATGACAGTTCATGGCGAGTGAATTATTCAAAATTGTCAAAAAAAATTAAGCCTCCTTTTCTAATCAGGTGGTTTTTTTTCCTTTTTTTTTTTTAGTTTGAGTAAAAAATTTTAAAAACTAAATTTTGTATTAAAAAAATTAAAATAATTTTTATAATAAAATATGACAATGGGGCCCACAAGTACAACATGTGCATAACACGCGTCTCACGCGCTGCAGTCTGACCGAAAAAAGGGCGAGTGCACCTCACCTTCGGGTTCGGGCAGTCCACATCATCTACGGGCTGCCCCGGACCCCTAAACAGGACGAAAAATACAAGTACAGACCCGTAAAAGAGATAAAAAATAGTACAGACCCCTAAACGGTACTTTTGGAATAGTACGGGCCCTATATATGCTATTTACCCATCAAAGGAAAGTGAAAGGATGAAGCTTAAGAAAGAGGTCCCATGAATTGCATATGACTTTGCAAATGCCAAAATGCACTGGCCATAAAAGTGCCATAAACAGCAAAATGCTAATGCGAAGGTTAAGGCATAAAATGAGGGACTCGTACTGAACCAAATCTAAAAGCTTGCCCAAAAGAGCAGGACCTCTCCATAAACTCACTCAAGCAAAGAAGCTATATTCAACAACAAACAAGCCTGCATAGTGCAAGCAGATAGCAAAGTGCAAGAAGGCTCCATGGCCCACGCAAGCCTTACGCGTAGGGTGTTAACCTGTAAACCGCACAAAAGGCCAAATGTGGGAAGATGTTCCCCAAAACTTGACGCCTAGGAAAGGGTCGTTGTTACCCGAGAATAAGGGCTAAATTGTGGTTTGGAAAAACCTAAAAATTTGCACGAATGGCCTTAAAAAGAGTTCTTGGTACTCAAAAGGAAGAAACCAAACATGGAGCTAGCAAGACTACAAGAGAAATAAAAATAGCGTTGCCATCCAGAAGGCAGGAGCTGATTGCAGAAGCTAATAAAGCCATCATAAAAGGAAAAGAGTCCCTGGAGTTCCAAATGAAGCTTCGTGCAGGAACTGTACGTAGTGACCGGTCAAGAACCTCAGAGAAAGAACTGCAAAGCCATAAAAAGGAGCTAAATAGAAGCCAGAGATACTTCGAAGAAAAGACTAGGAGCTCAAATTCAGACCCAGAAGCCAAGATCTAGGTGCAGAAGCTCGGGAAGCAGTAAGAAAAATCACAAAGAAGTCATTAAGCGCTCAAAGAATAGAAGCTAAACAAAGCTCATTAGATGCCGGATAGTACAATTTATACTGAAATAAGCCAAAAGGCCTATGGCTAGAAAGGAACTCTTACAAATGTAGAGGCTGTTCCGAGTTCCTGCAAAGCCAGAAACTGCTCCGGACCTCTCCAAAAGTAGAAACTGTCCAAGAATTCTTTTGCGAAGACATGAAGGATTCAAGAACCTACAATTGCCAAAGGGAATCAAAACCCAATTGGAGCTTTAGTGAAGCAACATTAAATGATTTCCAACAAGAAATCTAAGAGGTGCTAAAATAAAATGCCAGGAGCTGAAACTAAGTGAAGAAGCTGGGAACTGAGGCTAAGCACAGATGCTAAAGGAAGAAGCTGAAACTGAGGTTGAACACAGAAGCTGGGAGAAAAGAAGGATCAAATACCCAAAAAATTGGTGACGCTCATAAAAAGAAGCATGAAAACCCTACAAGTACCAAATAGAATTTCCAGGATTTCAGCTACACCAAAAAACCAGGAAGGTAGAACCTGAGAGCAGTACCAGGAACTGGAGCCGGGTACTGCGAAGACGTCATGAGGACCTGATGAGAAATGAACATCAATAGGAGGACCAGAAGAATGAAGTAAAGGCCTATTAAGCCTTAATCCATAAACAACCAAGTAGATGCCATGATTTCAGTCATACCAAGACAATGAAAGCAGAGCCTATTGCGTGACAAGAGGACCTGGAACTAGAGACATCAAAGCTATGAGGATGATCCGTCTTCGAAAAGGAAGCACCTCAAAAGCAGGAACTCCAAATTCAAGTGACGGAGGGACTAAGGATCAAGACGTCCAATTGCTTTAACAACAACTAGCGGTGGAGAATTGTAGAAACTCGCATCGAGTAATGTAAAGCCTAAAGTGACCCTTCCGAAGCAACCGGCAGGAAGTACGCAAAGGATCGCCGACTATCAAATGCTCGTGCTCAAAGTGCCCAACCATTTGGGGGACTAATGATATGATATAGCCCAACGGGCTCAAAAAGCCCAATTCCATCAAGTCCAGGCAACCCGAGGCCCAAAGGAACTCGGCCCACGATCCAAAATTATCACCCTTATCAAATCTAGCTTGAATTAGGCCAGATTTCTCATTTTATATCAATGCAGGCCGCACAAGTCCATAGAGGAACCCATGCCAAAAGCCTCTTGGTTTGGTTTGCTTCACTTCACTTGCAGCCACCAAGCGCTGGACGGCGGATTCCTGCCGTCCGCTGGTGGGATTGATCATCACCTATAGCTTTTTTTTCTATCCATGTGCATAATTAATTACATTCATAATTTGGTTAGATTAGATAATCTTATATGTATAAATAAATGGAAATTAAGTAAGTAGCTGCTGGCTATATCTACCACCTCAAAAAGGGTATATCCGGTGAAAATGGAGGTTTAAGTCCAACAGAATCATCATGAGAGTTGCAGGATGATGAGTGTGAGGAGGAGGAGGAGGAGGAGGGTGATCCTGCGGTTTACATTTGTGCAGCGCTTGCTTAAGGACTTGACAGACCATACCGAAAAGGCTTCCATCTGGTTTGCTCTTGTTTATATATAAGGTGCAGTGCAGAAATAAATCCCAGATAAGAATAGCAAGCAACCCGCCCTCATCAGTCGTCATAGTATACCACAACAGTAAGTAGCAATACCGCCCACCTAATTAATAATAATTAAACATATTCTGTGATATATCTATCCTTAAAGAAAGCGAGAAGGGGAATATAACTGTTATAAATAATATTATTGATGTAGAAGAGATTGAAGAAGAAATGGAGAGGAAGAGAGGAGCAGAAAAATGGCTGGGAAATACTGAGCTCGGGAAATATGGCAGCACCATTTTCTTATTCTTTAATCATATATATATACAATGATTGGTATGTATTTGGTATGTATACAATGACATACATACATATACAATACATGTTTTATAACACTCCCCCTTGGATGTCATTGTGTTGTTGGGTAGAATACGCTTTGGGGATACTGCCTCATTAAAAACCTTACCAAGAAAAACCCAGTGGGATAAAAAACTTGGTGAAGGGAAAAAGAGTGCAGTACGTATTCTACTCCCCCTCATTTTAGCCTCCATTGATTGCTTGATATTATTGCATGCCAATCGTCCTTGTCAGCTTTTGGTGACGTGTGTTTTGTCTGATCACTTTGATACATCATTGCTTACAGGGTTGACAGCATTATCTTCATAATTTTGCCGTTGGAGCGTCTATCTTGTCATCTTGCTTTTGTAGTCCAATGATTTTGTAATATCATGTGTAAAGTTGTAGTTGATGTCCGTCTCAGCTTTATGTGGACTTGAATAAGGGATCTACATCTGCAAAAATCAACTTTACTCTCTTTCGGGTTTACAGGATTACACATTTGTTATTTCCCGAAGATAAGAGCAAATACATATCTTGCCAATAGGCTTAAATCAAAAGCTTCAGGCTTTTCATTACAAGCAACACATATTGCACTAAGACGGGGTACTTCAGGACCAGTCTAATAGCACGGTATTTGGAAGCCTCTTCTGGAGTTTCAATCACTAACCATATAGATATCAACATAAAATTTATTCATACTCAAAAATAATTTAAACTCGATTTAATCTTTGTAATTTCCCGGGAATTAGTTGCTTCAGGCAACTCGGATCCTTCAGGGATCTTCATGCATATTTCACAACTTATGGATCCATAGTAGGCTGTAAAAACATTCATTAGATGCATTTCTAATTCTTTTCATATAATGCCAGACTTATCAAAATAATTGCATCCACCACAGGGGAGTATATCTTCTCATAATTAATACCTGGTCATTTGGGTAAAACTTTGTGCCATGAACCGTGCTTTATATCTCATATTCTTTCCCACACAAATTCCCATTTTATGATCAGTTGAATTTTACACCTTCTAGTGTATGGACTGTAGGTCCGGAAATTTCTCGCTTCGAGCAAGTCTAACACAGCCTTTAATCATGTTTCTCTATTTTGGCCAATCATACTGCGCCTACATTTGTCAAATGTAGGTTCATGATCCTCATTTTAATATTTAGCGCTATAAATTAAAATTGTATTCCGTCGACGGTTATTTCTTGTCGGTTCCATCTTATTCCTGACACTGTAATTGAGATCTCATCATTCTCATTTATTTCAGGTACCTGAGTTACTTCATGAAATTTATCAACTGTGTCAGAGAATCAACCTCTTCTGGAGGACTTTTAATTCAATCCTCTACTGGAGGTCTTATTTTCTCACTGGGGCCATCTTATCACTTTTGCTCCTTTTTCTCTATCGAGAATTTCTTTGCTTTTGGAACCGAGTATAATCTATATGGATTCATTTGCATACTTATATTGTTCTTCAGGATCATCAAAACAGGAGCATTTGCAGCTGGTATATAGTCACATATTTCAAATAAATATGTCTGGCAAATGACTTACTAATCTTCTGCAAATGAATTATTTCTTAGAACTTCAGGTTCATACTAATATTCGAGGATCAAAAATTAAATATTGATAAGTCATTTCAATAATTTCTTGATCCAGCTGCTTATTTTCTCTCCCCCTGATGTTGGGTAAAACATCAACTAATAAGCAAATATTGCTATAAATGAATCTCCAACCCCCTGTCATAGATTTCAATTATCTTTATAATATATGGAGATACATACCCAAAGTAGATTCCCAATCTTCTTAAGGGACCAATTTCACAACCCTGTGGTGGAGCATTATATAACTCAAGGTCCGAAGATGAGAGATACTATGTATCTGACCATTAATCAATTAAATGGGGGGGTTCTTATAACATCATGTTGGCTTGATGCACAGTGTTGTTGCATATAAAATATCAATTTCTCAAGCAATAATATTTCATCAACAGTCGTGCAATCAATTGTCAATGTTCCCCCAAATTTGTTTAGGTTTATTTCCAATGATATACAGTCTCTTATTGATGAAATATCCCAGCATTATCTAAACATATAGTCTAGTAACATAAGTAGGGACATGCGCCCGCAAGTGGCATAATAAGTGCGCACTGATGCCAACTTTCGTCACACAATAAACCATCTAGTCGATGCATCGTAAAAATTACCTAGATGGTTAACACCGCGGATTGATCAGTCCGCGTTCATGTCCCTGAATTATTCTTATACTTGCTGGTGATGCTAGGCCATTCACATCTTAGGAAGGCCGTAAGATAACTTTCGTAGCAAACAAACTCATAGAAATTTATTGATTGTAAAACTTCTGGTTTTTCAATGAATGATCCAATAAATTTCGTGCATCATTATTGACCCGGGATGGCCCATCCGGTCATGCCAAGCAATAAATCCATGAACCAACTTCAAGTTGGTGCCAGCTTCAGGCTGCGCAAGCTGTGTATCTAAACACTTAAAATTGCTAGCTCCAGGCTAGTGCATTCCAGCTTCTGACTGGATATGTTAAGTTTCAATTGCTCAACTGTTAGCTTCAGGCTGCAATACATGTGTCAATATTGGGTTTATTCATGCCACTCATGTCGAAAAAGATCGGAATTATTGGACAATAATTAATGCAGTGGCAGACATTTCCAAAAGTAAATCCTCGAGGATCGTAAAGCTTTGGAATTTTCTAAATAATAATATAATCCACCGAAAAATCTTCTGGATCTTTTCGGGGACACCTGGCTATCTATGCTCAGGCTATAAAATGAGGAAGGATTACATGGGGAGATACAGGAAAACTCATAGATATAGAAAAATTCATTAAAGCAGAAAAACTCAACCAAGACAAAAATGCCTTCCCCAGCTACTGTTTTCTTTGTTGAGGGTGCCTCACTAGGCAGAAGAAATAGATTGGCCTATAGCATGGTAAATGAACAACAAGAGGAATTGCCTAATGATCTGGCGAGAATTCCTCGTTTAGTGTTTGTAGATGAACTATACTCGTCTAGGTTCTTTGTGACTCCAATGGAAGAGACTTTCAGCAGGAGAGAATCATGGTGTGATTCCACTTCGTTTTCCTCCAACGAATCGGTTTGAAATACCTGGAGAAAACAACAGGGGTGGTATGTGGTTCTCCTGGAACGACAGTGTTAGGGTCAACATTAATGGTGAGGCTCAGAGTTTTAGGGTTAATGTTGAACCCAACAGATAGATTATTTGTTTAAACATATGTATCAGAATCATTCTTCTGTGAATGTTCTCCAGTCATGTATCCGTTTATGGAATAATAATATGCAAGTTTACTTTGAGCCTTTTCCGTTTATTATCTCATTTACGCCCACAGGCACAAATAATTATACAGTCTTATTCGCTTCAGGGAATAAATCTGAGTCAATTTATTTGGGATCCATAATAATTCATTTTATTACTGGGGATGTCTGTACTCACGTAAATACACGATCTTCTAGATCATATTTAAAACATGCGTTCTTCCGGAACATATGCGGATTTATGCTCTTCTGGAGCGTGTTAATCATTTTTCATTTCGAGACGTCATAATATGTTATATTGACATCCACACATATAATTCTCCCCCTGTGGATGTCAATTTTGCATTGTCTTCGAGACTAATGCTTTAGGCATTATTCTAAGAAACAATTATAAAGTACTGAAAAGTAAATAAAAATAAATTACAATGCGTAATAATTTAAACTAAACATAAAAATAAATTGAATATAAAATAAATTGCTCCTTCAGGGTAAGCAAGTATAATATCCACCTTCTGGTGGTCATATAATTTCCATCTTCTGGTGGTAATAGTGTGTATTTTAGATTTTTCTTTGAAGGATCTTCAGGATCTTTTGAACGGTAAGACTTCCAGTCTTCGTTTTATTTTTCTTTTCCCGAGTCTTCGGGACTCTTACATTTATTCTTTCAGACTATTCTCATTTAAATGCATTTTCGCATTTAATGCCCATTATAAATTTCTTCCAGAAATTTTAAGAGCCTCAAATTCAAATAACATAATATAATAAGTAAATGCTTAATTAAAATAAATAAGCAAGGGGCCTATAATAAATTACCCCAAGTAAAAATAAATGACAGAAAATTAAATGATGGGCCTAGTATGAGCCCATATTAAGCATAAAATTAAAGGCAAGGTAATTAAATACAATGGGCCCTTTTATAGCCCAATTAAAAATAAATGCCTGAAAATTAAATGCGATGGGCCTTTTTATTAATTAGCCCAATAAAAATTAAATTGCTAAAAAAAAAAAAAAATGCAATGGGCCCATAGCGAACCCACTAAAAATTAAATTGCAGCAAAATAAAAGCGATGGGCATTATACAAGCCCAATTCAAAATGTAAAGAAATAGGCGGCTTAGCCGGCCATTATGGGCCTTTCATGAGCCCAAATAAAGCATAAATAAAATTTAAAGACATGAATTTAAATGCAATGGGCCTTTTAATAGCCCAATCGGAATTTAAATAAAAACCAAAAATATGCTTACTCGATAAATCTTTCAGCAATAATATATATAATATATATTACTAATATCCGGTTACTATTCCGGTATGTATATGCTAATAGCCTTCTGGGCTTGGCGGGAAAATAACCCGAGGTATAAAATTTCGGCCAAACACTTCGGGGTTCGCCGGGAAAAATTCGAGCCGTTCGAATTTCGGTCAAAAATTACTATTCACAATCAAAATCACGAGGTCTCAAATTCCGGCCAAAATCACTATTCACGACCGCCGGAAATTTATATTCACCGAGCCGGATAATTTTCGAGGCATCAAATTCCGGCCAAACACTTCTGGGTTTGCCAGATTCCGGAGAAATTTGCTATTCACGGATGCCGTAAATTATTATTTACATGGCCAAAAATTACTGTTCACGAGGCCGGATTTACTATTCATCGCCGGATTCCGGCCAAAAACTAATTTCCGAGACTCACCGTGAGCTCATAATGCATTCAATTCCCAAGATCAACATTAATTAAACATTCAATCACTCAAAAAAAAACATTAATTAAACATTAATATATTCGCTTAGGACAAAATTGAAAAACGTAAATTACTTAAGGACTGAATTGCAGGGACTTACATGCGTAAAACGGAACGTCAGGGACTTAAACAGTTAAATCGGGTCATCTCTTTTTTTTTTCTTTTCTGCACCCTTTATCAGCACACCTACCATCTCTCTCCAAAAACCCAATGGGCACGCCTGCTCCCACTAAAACCTATAACATTCTCTCCTTTTTCTTGAGAATGAAAAACTAATCCACTAACCCATTTCCATGATCTCTACCTCGTTATCCTTTTCATGTTTTGTCAGAATAGTTTACTATATCTAAAACACTAGCTAGCTAATACACGACACTTTCCAAGTTTTAACATAGAAACCTATATTAATCAATTCCTTCCTAAGCCTTTTTTTTTTTAATAAAAGAACCACAAAAAAAAACTGATGTGCTAAAAAGAAACCCAAACCCCACTCCATTCACATCGATTACACAAAAAGAAAACACATTATTTCATATCCTAATTATACTCCTATACGCACAGTGTCTTTTTCTCCCATCTTGACCCAAAAAAATAACATAGCTAGAATCCAACCTCAAGATCCTCCTTTAATCAATCTGTATCCCAAATGCCATAGTTAAAAACAGAAAATCCAAGGCTTACCCAGGAATAATGGCGACGGTATAGAGTCAACGGCGGCAGCTTTTTGCTTCCACGGGCGGCAACGTCGGACCCGACCAAGCCGGGTTCAGCTGAGGGGCTTGGCAGATCGAGAGGCGGTCGATCTGAGCTGGAGGCGGCGACGGGCTGATACGGCGCTCGTCGGCCACGACCATCTGCCTTGGAGCTGGTACTCGACGCAGACATCAGCAGCAGCGGCGGCGAGGTCCTGGACGGAGGCGATGCTGGTCGGCGGGTGAGACGGGAAGTCGCCGGCGCTGTCTTCTCGGTAAGCCACAGCTCTTCTCCTTCCCTTGCTTTGATTAACCCGTTTTGGGTTTTGTTTTGTATGTTGATGGTGGCAAAACGATGTTGTTGGTGAGTTGTTTGTGGGTGCGAGTTTGGCTCGCTGTGTTGGCTGCGGCTGGGCCGTTTTTGGCCAGCGGCGGAAGGTGTCATGGTGGTGGTCGGGCGTTGTTCTTGGTTTTTTTTTTATTTCACTGATTTCATGCTCTCGGTAGAGAACAATCGTGCTGATAACGTGTTATAAATAATATTGTTGATGTAGAAGAGATTGAAGAAGAAATGGAGAGGAAGAGAGGAGCAGAAAAATGGCTGGGAAATACTGAGCTCGGGAAATATGGCAGCACCATTTTCTTATTCTTTAATCATATATATATACAATGATTGGTATGTATTTGGTATGTATACAATGACATACATACATATACAATACATGTTTTATAACAATAACCAAATTTATAGTTAATTATATGGATAGTTATTAGGATTTCTATGTACCAAAAACAAAAGCAATTGGTGAATAATTTTGCTGGTGTATACTATGCCACGTCATTTGTATATGTGGCTATGACAAATCAGCAAAAATTAATGGAACCCCACTTTAAGACTTAATTTGCTCAATTAATGTATAATTGGCCCTTTGAAAAGATTTGCTAATTTGGACTTGAACAAAAAAGTTTAGGATAAAAAGAGCCCAGAATCTGTTTGTCTGTTGTCATAGTTATTAATATGAACTATATTCTCGACAAAAAAAATAAAAATATATTTAATATTAAGACGATGAATTCAAATTGGTACGTAGGGCGACTAAGATTAAAGTTCATCCAAACCCATTCTATAAAGTTGCAAATTGCAATGACGTATTGGTCGTAGGGCGACTAAGATTAAAGTTCATCCAAACCCATTCTATAAAGTTCCAAATTGCAATGGCATCGTATCTCCCTACCAAACTTTTCAAACCTTTCAGCTAGGCCTACCAGAATGAAGCAAATGAACTCCGATGGAATTTTGAGACTATCTGCAACTCAGAATTTCAGATTATCACAAATCACAGGGAGAAGCATTCACTCCACCACACACAAAGATGTGGACAGAATACAGCGTGGAACCCTACTATTTTGGACTGAAAATGTTTTTACATCAAAAGGCAACACTACCTTTTAAGAATTGGCAACTTACCACTCAAGCATGTCTCAGCGAGAGCTTGGTAGAAAATGTCTACAAAAACAAAAATTCTAAGTATGAAACATGATCACCACAAAAGCCGAAAAATATCAGGCAACCAGGACCTCTAAAGATGAATCAAAAAAATCAGTTGGCCCACATTCAACACGCACAACCACCTCTTTGCTCACTCTCTGAGACGGCCTCTGGAATACCCTGAAAATATCTGCAGGTAAAACCAAAATGATTAGATAGCTTGTTGACATGTTTCGCAGGCCATTTTGGTATCATCAACAATGCTCTCATTTACAAATATTGTTTTCGTGAAGATAGAACAATCCTGAGCAAATAATAAAGGAACTTAAAAAGAAAAAAAAAAAGTGTGAATCCCACTTCTAATTTTTCTTTTATTGACAAAAAATGTGGTTGCTACATCATCAGGGTGCAGTATAATATAACTAACATATTTTGATAGGGATTAAAATCTCCCACAAAATAACAAAACCAGTAAAAATAAAGAAATGTGTGGAGCCCATCAAATCCGTCCATAACACCATGATAAATTGAGTCAACGAACAATCATAATAAGAGAATGCATTCCAAGAGAGCTAAATAAAGCAGCGTAAGCTTTTGAGCATATCCCAACTACCACAGCATAATAATACATCTTATGTTATTGGCATCAAAGCAGTGGAGTTTTTATTCAATAAAGAATGCAGTAAAGAAACAGAGGACAATCTCATAAGGCCCAGCTCTAAATAGATGAACTGAAATAAAATTGACAAAATAACATGATGATTGGATTGCTTTTTTTGATACTAGTCGAAGAAGGTGAGACTCGAAGCGGAGACCTCACCCCTCTCGTGCTTTTGACACAAGAGTGCCATGAGCTACAAGCCCATTGATGATTGGATTACTTAAAAAGCTAAGATTCGAGAAAAATGTCAAAACTAAAGCAAGTCTTCTCATGCAAAATCCTTTCCTGTCAGATTAATATCTAAAATGATGGCTATTACTTAATTCTCTTTGTCAAGGCATCAATTTTGTAACCACGTCAATAGATTCAGAACTGGGGTTTAGCTGAAGATAATTTCTGTTGATACAAAGTCTTGACCAGTTTTGTCACATTAAACAACCAACAGATTAAAAGACTTTTTGAAAAAGAAATATGGTCACATTCCTTGCATAGTTCCCGGCATCCTAAGCAGAAATTATGTCATCTTTCTGCCGAGTTTTCTATTCCTGATTCATCATTTCCGGGCTGGAAATCATATCTAGTGCACCCAAAGTTCAGCACTTCAAGAGATTGAAGCAAAGCCACGGAGGAACGCGAATGACTTTTCTCAGCAATGCTGATGTAATCCAACTAGACCTATTTTTGCTCCCTAAAGCACCCTCAAATTCTCACCACAAATCCTCCCAGCCATATGCACACATCTCATGCCAATTTCTTCTATGAAATTCAAACTTGCACAGGACAAACACACAGGGATAGCACATAACAATATTTATTTGAAACAAAATGCAGTCTAGCATTGGAGCAAAATGTAAAATGCTTTCCTCCTGAAGTTATAAGATTTCATTCTATACTGCTCACCATGCAATAAACACATCATGAGTTAGTTCTCTCTAAATACTGCTTTAACCCAATACAAAAGTCATTTTCCTCTGAAGGTTAACCATAGAGTAGCTCACAGATGCAACTAAGAGAAATCACATTTCCAGCATGAAAGATGAGATTCTGGGTCTTCATAGTCTACATATGATAAACCCTGTTTTTTCTGAGCATGTGACCTTCATCTTGCTAGCATAGTAACTCCACTCCAAGCAACAAATTCACAAACAATTTAAACTTACATGTCTTGTTCATGCTCATTAGCTAGAGCGGTTTTGGCAATACACAAGAATGCAGGATCAACATTATAATCCTCTTTTGCTGAAGTCTCAAAGTAAGGAATGTTCCCTTTTGAAGCACACCATTCCTTTGCTTTCTTCTCAGAAACCTGCACAGACATGAATTAAACAAGGATGCAAACAGGTTTTAAAAAAATTAAAATAGATATTTAACCAGCCACACCCAGACTCTGTTCTTACCACCCGGCTATTTCCACCATCAATGTCAATTTTGTTCCCAAGTAGTATAAACGGAAATGTCTTGGGGTCAGCTGGATTTGCCTGTGAGAAGATGGTAATAAAGCCATGATAATATTGGAAAGAAAACTTCTTGTGAAGAAATCACCACAGAAATTACAGAATTCCAAACCATATACAATCAAACAACAGTCACCAATAAATGATTGCTAAATTTGGCATTGTAGCGAACATCTAAGTTATCGTTTAGAGTAAAATTCCTGTTGCACAGGGAAAAAATGTAAAGACTGGAAAATGATGCATCGTATAATGTTTCAAGATAATGTGAAGCATGCACCCCGTACTCACACACAGCATGTTCACATTTAGTCACAATTTGGAGTACAACAGATAAGCAACACATAACTTGATTATTAAAGTCTTAGCACAAGTTTTGCTCACAATTTCATTCAATAATATAACAGCTCTTACCAATTCCGCTCTATGGACTTTAACGAAAGAAAGGCTCTACTAACTTTAGAGCAAATAACATGCTTTTAAGAGCACTCATCAATGTTTTTATTGCCTGTGCTTGGACAAAATCATGGACATACATGTGTATGCAATCATACATGTAAACCAGCTAACTTAGAAAATCATACGTAAAATACTAGCAATTACGAAAAGTGAAGACAAAAAGGATCTGTAAAAAAGCAGACGTGACAAACACAAATGTGTCTGGGTGCATGTCAGTGTATAAGCAAGTTCTTCAGACCTCCTTTAGAGGCCATATAGTGTCATAACCAAGGCAGACATATGACAAAATGAACCACTTACCTACAATATTAGGCGACAATCAAAAACCAGCAAGAAAATTAAGCGTCAAGAAATTTCAGTGAATGAAAACAAGACAACTTTCAGGTCCCACTGTCTAGAGTAATCACTTGATCTAGGAGAAAAGCTCCGATACTCCAAACTATCATTAGAACTCATAAGTCAAATCTATGCATGTCATCTATTACTGCATACTAATTCTGGAAACAAGTTGACACTAGATACACCCTGACATATATCAATAAAGCATCATACATGTGCTACAGCCCACATGACACACCTCTATCAATACTGAAGCCAAAACTATATGTTAAAAGGATACCATCAGATCAACACAAGCACACACATGTGCATAAATTTCCACACAAAAAAAGTACCATAGCACACAACTTCTGAAAGACTTCTTCCTGCCTTAGTCCCAAATTTATTAGCAAGTCAATTATATCCGTTAACACTTGTAAGAACAGCAAAACACCAGTCCAAAACACATCAACTTGGTAAGATTAACCGCACTACTTACGTCAATGAAAAGAATAGACAAGATTTTTTCAGAGGATTCAGAAAACAAGAACTGAGGTCACCTTTAACAAACTTTTCACTCTGATAACAATATAGCCAATGCGGTAACTTTTTTGTGGAAAAGAAATTCTATAAGGGATAGAAATTACAGTTGGTTCTTATTTTCTAGTACAACATTCAGCACGTAGCCAGGTAATGTGAGGGATCTATGATCAAATGAAGATGAAATTAAGACAGAGATCATAAGGACAAAGCTTCCATTGCTAAAAAGCATAAGCAAGCAGCATAATCCATACTAATATATGACTAGTGCATATTGTACCATCGACTATGAATATCCATTTCTATATATATGGTAATCATTAGTGGAAAATATTAGCTGTGAAATGATGTAAAGCAACGGAAATTAGAAAGGAAAGCTGTGAAATGACCTGTTTAAGAAACTCCTCGTGCCAGTTCTCCAGAGTATCGAAAGATCTCATGACATTGACATCATAGACAAGAACACAGCAGTCCGCCCCTCTGTAGAAAGCAACTCCAAGACTCTGGAATCTTTCCTGCCCAGCAGTGTCCCATATCTAGAGTGACACAAGGAAGGCGTCAAATTGGAATCATATATTGCCAAACCCAAAAAAATAAAGTCAATAATAAACTGGGTGGCGAGTGGAGCGGAAGAAGAACCCACTTGCAGAGTGACAAGCCTGTCGTCAATTTGGAGTTCTTTGGTCACAAAATCAGCACCAATCGTGGCTTTGTACTGCTGACTAAACTTCTTGTGCACATATCTGAGGGTAAAAAAACAACTTAAGGAATACAACAAAGCCAACCAACATCCGCCGCCCTATTATTTTCTGTGAGATTCAAATTCATTCTTAACCAACCATGAAATCAGATCAAATTCCACAAATATGTCCACACTAGAAACAAACCCACTGCACAATAATAGATCAAGAACAATCAACTCAATTGCATTTTAGAAAAAGAAGAAGGAAACAAAAATGGGAAGAAAAAGATACTGATTCATCAGCGAAGTCTTGCCAACCCTGACATTGAATCACATTGGGAAAATTAGGCTCCATAATTGGAAGGAAAAGGAAAAGGAAATGTGAATGTAAAACGAGATTGGAAGAGGAAAGAAAACCCTAGAAATGCATCGTACCCGCTGTCGCCAAGGACGATGACTTTGAGCAAGGTACGCCTACGAACTACTGACATGGCGGTGGTGTGGTGTGGTGTCACGCTCAAAGGGGCGGTTTTGCTTTCTGTCAGATTCTTCTTCTTCTTGATTTCACAATCCGCCAACTTTATTAATAATATGAACTGATGATGATATTCCCTTTTCGCTTTCAGAATTTTGTGCCCAAAAAAAAACTGTTTTTTTTTTCTTATTACTTTTATTTTGTATCGAGGAGGAGAGAAAAGGGAGAGAGAGTGGAGTGAGAAAAATATAAGAAAAAAGGGGCGCCAATTTCGATCTGCGTTCTCTTGTCTTCTTTCTTCCTTCTACTATACGAGTAAATAGTTTTTTTTTCCTTTGTCGATTTCACATTTGTTGTCCCTCTTTATTTAATTTCACTTATGGTGTCTCCGGACGAGTAAATAGTTTTTTTGTCCCTCTACTTTATCGATTTCACATTTGTTATCCCTCTTTGTTTTTTTCGCTCATGTCGTCCCTCAACTCTTGATTTACCGAGTCAGGTGGTCCCTTTTACCTGCTGCAGCAGGTTGGTAACTGTGGACCTGACACGTGGTAATGGGGCTCATGGTTTGCACATTTTTTATTCTTCTTATCTTTTTTTATATTTTTAAAAAATTTAAGCCTTTAAAATCTTTATTTAAATTAGAAATTTTTAGAAAATAAATATTAATTTTTAAATCTGCATTGAGAAAAAAAATTAAATATAATCATCATGTCACCTAATCCCTGTATAATATTCTGGTTAACAAAATTGAACAAAATTAGCCAAAATTAACTAAAATTAGAATAAAAAAAAACTAAAACAATAAGAGAGGCATATCTAATTCTAAACCATAAACCAAAAAAATAAAAGGTTAAAAATAATAAAATCCAGTATATAATGAGAGAAATTAAGATTTATTTATTTTAAAGAATTTTAAAAATATAATTTGATTAAAGAAAAAAATGATTAAATAAATAAGTTGTGTGTGGGTCCCACTGCCACTTGTCAGCTCCATAGCTATCAACCTGCTGCAGCAGGTAAAAAGGACCATGTGACCCGGTAAATCAAGAGTTGAGGGACGAGATGGGTGAAAAAAAACGAAGAGGGACAATAAATGCGAAATCGATAAAGTGGAGGGATAGAAAAAACTATTTACTCGTCTCCGAACTCTTAATTTACCGGGTCATATTGCCCATTTTACTAGACCTGGCAAAACAGGTAGTGACACGACAACCCGACACGAACCCAACACGAAATTAGCAGGTATAGGTCAGTCTAAAAGTTGGGCAAATCAATTTACCCAGCTGGGCTGTGCTGTGCTTTTAATCGTCCAGTCCAGCGCCCAACTGGGCGGTTGGGCTATCCATGGACAAACACTGGGCTAATATAAATCCCATAACTATAAAATGACTAAATTATATTCTGAATAAGTTATAAATTCCGATTTATTACTAAAATTATCCAAAAATATTTCTATAAATGCTTTAAAATATTATTATATTATGATTCTACAATTTATAATTTTCTTTAATATATGAGAAAATCTAATTATATACCTATTTGCTCAAAAAATACGCAAAATAAAAAAATTTCAAACTAATTTTTAGGCTTGTTAGACTTAATATGTAACCCGCGGGTCAACCCGAACCCGACACGATAATAAACGGGTTGGACACGACACGACACGATTATTAAATGGGTCGGGTCGGGTTGAAGATTTGGAACCCGATTACCTGTTCAACCCGACACGACAACACGAATTGCCAGGTCTACATTTTACCTCCTACAGCCGGTTGATAGTTGTATAGTTGACATGTGTCATGTGAGGCCCACAAGCTACCACTGGTTTGGGTTACTAATTTCTAAATGTATTATTAAATAAGTTAATTTTTATTGTTTATTTGTATTAGAGTAGGAGTGTAGGACCTGCACTAAACAAGCATGTTTAGGAGGGATTTAAGAGATAATAACACATGTCTTTTTCTTAAGTATGTTCTGGGAAGGAATTAATAAGGAGATAATAAAACGCGCATCAATTTCCAGCAATTAAAGGAGGAGAACGACGTCGTTTTTTTGTTCTTCTTTTCATTACTCCCTCCGTTTCTTTATAATTGTCGTTCTAGCAATGGGTATTTGTTTCAAATTAATTGACGTTTTGCTATATCCAATGCATGTCAGATTTCTTTTTCCTTATATACCCCCTAAGGATAGGACCTACTAAATAGGATAGTTTTTTATAGGTTAGCAAAGTTATCTTAAATAAATAATTAATGAAAGGATTAATTTAGTCTCTTTATCACAAATTTTACTAGAATCAAAGTTAATGAGTGGTTTCTTAATCTTTGTGCCACAACCTTAAACGTCAATTAATTTGAAATGGAGGGAGTACAATAGAAGCCCTTAGTCTTCATCTCCTTCCTCAAAACAACAAAACATTGCCGCCGCCTTGAGGCTGCTCATGTCCGACCATGAAAGCCGCCGTCTCCACTCAACAACAGCTCGCGTGCTCGAGCAACACAGCAAAAGTCTCCGTCAAACAAGACCTGTCCCCTCTCACAGTTTCCCTCGAACCGTTGCCATACTAACTATTCTGCAACTCTCGAATAACCGCACCACTACAACCCATCATCGCCCGCCATGCCACCTTGCATCGGCACCGCCTCGACCCATCAAGCCAGTAACTAACGCCACCATCAACCACTAATATCACAACCACCGTTAAAAAAACCCAACATGGAATACCAAACGAACGAAAAACATTACCCGATTCTCACCCACAGACTCGTCGCCGGCGTTGATAGCTCCTCAGTCAAGTTCAGGCGAGGAGAACAGGAGCTTAGACCCTGCGATCTAGTTGTTTCGAGGCCTAATTCGAATAGAGGAAGCTAAGAACCTCCCCCTGTCCTCCTCTCTCCATCCCAACCTCAAACCCACACGCCACCCATAAAAACAAAAAAAGAAAGCTTTCCCTTGCCTGTGAGGCGGCGTAGCTTTAAAAAGAATTTGTTTTTGCTCGATCTAAACCTGCTAGCGCCATTATTTTTAAGATGTCATGGTCTTTGTTTTTTAGAATGAAGATCAATTTTTTTTTTCAGGCTGGGAAGTTTCTCGTTGAGGCAGTCGATTGGTAACGAGAATGGGTTGGAAAAAGAAAAACGTTTAAAATTCAGTTAGGTAAGGGAAAAATAGGTTTAGTGTGCGGGCCCACCTTCTTTAACTATTTTTAATTATTATAAAAATCCATATATTTTAATTAAAATTGGTTTTCTGGAATTAGAATTTGGGGAACAATAAAACGAAAAAAGAAAAAGAAAAGGTTGGCAGGCCCATGCACACGTGTCAGCACTACAGTCACTAACCGGTTGTAGGATGTAAAATGGACATCATAACCCGGTAAATTGTAAGTTCGGGGACAGCATGAGTGAAATTAAATAAAGAGGGACAAAAAATACGAAATCGACAAAGTGTAAGGACAAAAAAAACTATTTACTCTCTACTATACTATATGATTCTATTTTTACCTACATGAAATTCTTGGAAAACTTTCTTCCATCTTTTTTTTTTTCTTTTTTTCTCCTTGTGCTTGGCTAATGTTTTTCAATACTCGAATTCCACTAAAATTCTCTAACTATATACATATAAAATAACATGCATTTTCATACACGCTTAAAAGCATTCTCCTATATTTCCACATATATATATATACTCATGCATAAGTTAAGATAATGTGGGGGTAAAAGTGCCTAGCCTTGTCAAGAAGAAGATTGAAAACCGTGTTGGCCCATGCTTTACACGCAAAGAGGCAGAACCTTTCGGTAAGCATACCTCGAAGATACAATAAAGAGAAGGACAAAGAGAAAGAGTATACAGAAGAGACGGGGTAAAGAAAACCCAAGTCACGAAAGTCACCCATGCCCAGTAGGCCCCTTGTAAGTTTCCGGTATGCTATATGACACTCATATACAAGAAAAACATGCAGCGGAATTTCCGGAAACAATACAGGAACACATGTGAAGCATATAAACCGAATAATAATTTTCCGTACCTTACACGGTTAGGATCTTCCACCTAACTGAAGTGCCAGAATCAGCAAGAGCAAGACAAGGTATCCCGCCCCTCTACGGTATCCACACGAACCGTTATCAATCCGGAATCGTCACACGATCTCCAACTTCGAGCTCTCCCGAACTGTTGTGCTAGCAACAGATTTCCGGGAGGATGAGTTTGTGGTGTTTCTCTTCTTTCTCAAAGAAGGTGATGTGTGTATGCTCTTTCAAGCTCTCAAGAACACTCTCAAGAACAAAAACTCAGTGAATGTATGAAGGAGAGGAAGTGATCAGATCACTCCAATCCACACATCAAAGGCTAATGGAGATAGTGGAGGTCATGGCCAACACATTGGCCCATTACCCACCACAATTATGTCTATACATAATAATGTCTCCACTAAACCTTATCAACATCCACAGCACCTAAAGTGGCTCAATAATGCTGACAATTAGTGAACCAACCAGCCCAAAACGATCACGGTCCGACCACGGTCCAAACGCGGTCCAAACACAAACCGATCCAACCATGGTTCAACCACCTGCTCGAATCAACGGTTCTATGTGTGTGACCCTGTAGGCACTTGTAACGTCCGGAAATAATTGTAAAATCTCATTTTACAATTATAAGCAAAGAGCGGCGTCTAGCAACACATCATTGCTACCCGAACGACAAGATCAGTACTGATTCTAAATGCCTCGAAACATGTCATCGTCCCTTCGTCCCATTATCAAGATTAAACTGAGACATGGAATATGTCAATCTCGTATGTGTTTAATCTCGGTTTCTTGATCCTCGAGTTAACTGTGTAAAACGGATACCAATGATATCACCATATCATAATCCGAGCACGGCCGTGCATTTACAGTTCAACTCTATCAAGAAACCATCCGATAATATACCCGTTATATAGGTTGGACAAATCCCCTCTGGATCATACAAAACCCACTACACACTTATCATATACCCAATGATTACCCTTAAGTCCACCCAGTTACGGATGACTAGGAATAATATCAAAGTATATGACTCACATGTTGGGAACCTTGACGATCTCAGGTCTAAGGACAATACATATATGAATCGCTATCGACAAACATATAACGCTCCATGTAGCATTCTTATGTGGGTCGGTCCAGCCCACAAGTTCTCCAACTTGTACCCGTATGTAGAATTCATATCACATATAAATTCTCAACATACGCTAGTCTTAATTTATTATTATAACCCATCCATAATAATAATCGACTAGGGACATTTAAGAATATATCAAATATATACTCTAGGGTTATAAATATGTGCAAGCGATTATCTCATAATCATATTTATTGGAATAACCT